>JAYRCB010000126.1:955093-1043969 GCA_036026315.1 Trachelus stipa
GGTGCCTACGTTTCTCTTGATACCTCGCTCTGATTGGTCAACTTTGACCTGCTCCCTTTTAAAAACTATGACCTTCCGGAGAAAAGGAAGGTTATTTTCGTGATCAGTGGTGCCTCCCAAACACCGCCATACCCCGTTGGTCAGGTAATTTCGGAACACCCTGTATACTAAACTCGAAAAATAGTATATATTTAATGTAAGGCAATGCATATGGATACTTTGTAACAAATATTGTATACAGTGACACGTACGCCTTGATTAGAGACCTCATTGCTTTCGATCTGTCAAAGAAACACAGTGAACTCGTGATCCAACTATATCTGTATTTCGAACAATGACGTTTCGTTAAATTAAGAACGATGAAGAAAATATATAATCGAGTTCGAAGACTCAGGATGACGTAGACTAGAGAGTATTCTGGACGGGATATACGAGAGTACTTCCGGTGCCTTATATAATCAGGGGTGAGATTCTCGCAGTGAGGGGTGAATGTGTTAGTATCAGAATGTAACAGACCCCTGGGGCGCCGGTATGGCATCTTAATAGCTCAGTGGCCCTTTTGTTCGCCAGTGCAAAAACTGGGTCGCAATGACTGGCGCGAACCTTAGGCCTGGTTAATAACGCCGTCGGAGTGCCTTGAATTTGCATATTATTATGCCAACCAACCCCTTTACTTTCTAGTATATTACCACTTTTACTAGTACCGCAGTTCCTACCCAACACTTTTGCCATAGTCCAACATACCACTAGTGATTTTGTACATACTACTAGCGACTTCTAGCGGAAGTATACGGAGTTATACTCGAATACAGTATAAAACTAGGTTACCTATTGGACCGTTGAAATTTAAGAAGTTTCAAAGTGATCTTTCTATTTTTCTTTCATTTTTCGTACCTACCCATCTACTTACCTACCTACTAAGCTCAATAGTAATGCGAAACTCTCAAGCGCTACTTAATAATAAGCTACTTTCATGGAGAATTTACGTTAAAGAAATTTCTTTGAGGCCAGAGAATACAGTAGGTTAATGAGTCGCTTGGGTCAATGCCTTTTTTCCCCGTTAGTTCATATCTTTAATTTTCAATCCAATTCCCTTTGGCGGTTGATATAGCATTCGAGATTGAAACATTCCAAAGGGGTTTAAATTAAATTCTTGAAAATTACGTAAACCTGGATTTTCTTTTCATTTCTTGAGATCAAACCCAGCAATCTCCTTGTAGGTCTTATATGGCATAAGACTCAATTGCTTGGAAAAAAATGAAGTCAATATCAGTATCAATAAATGATATCAAGGTATCTCATTTCTATTTTACTTTCTTTCTGATATTTTAAGGTTATCCAAGCCCATCAATGAGCTCTACTGTATCATATCGTCTCTGGATATACACTTTACTTTGAATCATATTATGAGGAAGCCTTAGTCTTCCTGATCGAATATCTGATCCACCCTTTGAACGAGGTTGGATGGATACATTTACACCAAAGTATCCTGAAAATGACTTGGTCCTATCGTTGGATCCTGACTTCCTCGCCATTAGGTCCGTTGCAATTACGAACCCCTCGACGAGAAGAGAAGAGAAGTTGAACGAGAGGAAGTAAGAGAAGTAGCAAAGGGAATTAGGAAGTGGAACATGACTATGATGACTATGAAGTGGATGAAAGAGGGTAGCGTGGTATATAAACAGGGGAGGGGAGATGAACTAAGATAGCGAATGTCTCGTTTCAAAAAGATCTTTGACGGAATCGAGAAGAAGCGAAGATGCGGCCGAAGGAGTCTGAGAAAGATTACGGGATCCCGACTCTTTTTAGAAACGGAGCTAAAATTCGGCGAAGAAAAAAACTTGACATGGCCAAAAGGTTATATGTTGCCGTCTACCGCGTGGCTTGTCCTGGGGTCGAGGGTGGGTCTAGGACTAAGGAAAATAATATATGTTGTGGCATTAGTGTTCAGGATTGCCGAGTTCGAGATAAAAGAAAAAGGAATAAAAGTGGAAAAGAGACAGAGAGTAGAACGTGAGCTCTCGGATTGGTTGGTAGACGTGACCGTGCCTGAGGGTTAGGGAAGTGGAAATCTTCTACCTTTACTTTCACATCTTTCGCCATCTTCGGCTTAGAGTTCTTTTTTCTTTGTTACTTCCTCCACTTTCTTCCCATCTTTTTTTCAACCCCTTTAAGAGAGTAAAACAAACAAGAATCCCTTATATGAGAGTAAACGGTTAAACTCTCAGTGTTCAAAGCTCGATAAACTCTTAGGGATGAATCGTACGATTTGATATTCGATGTGTAATCTTCTTTTTAACGTTATTCACACAGGTCTTGGATTTTAATTTTTTTTGTTTCCATATTAACGCGGTATTTTAGGCGTCACTATTATTATTATTGGTATAAAACGTTTAGATCACTAAGTTGTATTATAAATGTTTGAAAAATTGTATTATTCCTAAAAAGTTATTGTGCGCAATTTTCCTGAGCATTCCCTGAAATTTTGTTATATTATAAAACGCAAGTCAACTTTTTGGAAAAGCATTCGCAGTGAATTTCAAGCTTGGCAAAGATTACTTAAATTCCATCTTACCCTCTGGTATAAGGCCTTCGAGGTATACAGTTGGAATTCCGAAAATCATGAAATTCTCTATCCTCTTCCATCAGCATGGATATCCACATATTAATTTATATATTCATTGGTAAAGGCAGCTTATGTTCATGTGTACCAACCTATTCCAGCGACACTACTACGGATCGAAATCAAATTTCCACATGGCGATCGGAACCCTCTTAGGATATTCGATTTAAATCGCCCACACCTCCATACGGAAATTACATTAAGCCTACGTAGCCGACAACTTCACCGTGTTGCAGAGATACCAACCCTTAGACCTTTACTCTATTTAATCTAACTAGCTTATCAATTATTACATTATTACATCACCGCAGTCATCGATTTTGGATGCAGCGACACTAATCTCTAGGAATAACTGGCAGCGTTGAGAATTGCATTGGAATTGCATTCTACAATGGATTGGACACCTGCAGGTTTGCATAATGTCCATAGAGAGAATCTATAATTGTGCAACGATTTCATGTTATATAGACTATTGGATATACGTATAATCATATATAGGGAAAAATATGGTAACTTTCTTAATTACGCGAACAGCAAAATAGCATCCCATCAATTTCTAAGAGGCCACTCTTCTTCCATTTTGAATCGCGCTGGGTCGTTTCCAAAGAAAGGAGATGGCGTGTGTACCTATAGGGTGCCTTAAACTTTTGAGACTTTGCAACTTCGACTTTCCTTTCATCGGAACTGCCATAATTAAAAGATCGACTGACGAATGCATTTATTCAGGACGCCATTCATTCACTCCCAGGAATATCCGTAAATTATAGTGACTCCTTGAACCTATATAAATTATGTCAATCCGGTAACTTCCGGTAAGGAAATGACGTATTGAGGATTAGATTTTCAATTGTTTAAATTATTTATAATTTTTCTGTAAATTCCTTTGAATGACAGTTTTATTTAAAAAAATTTATTTCAAAACTTTTAAAAGGTTTTAGTTAAATAACTTGGTATACTACTACCCTTCATCTATAGGAGGTTGTATCGGGAGTAGGTTACAGAAATATTTTGGACGAAAATTAGTTTTCTAAGATTATTATTTTATTCCATGGATGAAGTTTATTTACCATGTTGAATCAATGGTTTGGGAATACATAAGGTTGGTTGAGCACCGCTTTAATGCGAGATAGAGTCTAACCTGAAAATGAAAAAAAGGTGTGTGGCCTGCAAGGGTAGCTCGTGCAGGTCGGAAACTGTAGAATCTCCGTCCTACCCCCAATATCCTTTTCGAGATAACTAAGTCTTCCCTTAGCCTGTCCAATTCGGTCGTGTTTTAGTCTTAAAATGCATTTCACCATAAATAATATCCCTTCCTCCTAAAAAATACGGAGAGTTATTTTATCCCAGAACGAAAGACTGCCTCGTGAAAATGGGCTTTTCTGCTGTCAAAATTTTTAAAATACACCTCGTGCCCGATTGTAAATTCACGCGATTTCGTCTGATTCCTGTCATTCGTAGCTGAGATTTTACCAAGTAATCGTTCAATATTAAATCCCCATTTTTTCTCCTTGTCGCTTTTCCAAATGAGTACCATGTTACGTGGTTCACGAGATCAAAAAAAATTTGCTGAATCTATAATTGCTAATCTTTAAAAAAAATAATACGAACACAATTAAATGTGTACTGCAATCAGCGGGATGTACAGTTCTTTATTTTATCATATTGTAATACGCGCATATTTCACAATGTCAGATTTAAAAAACACATTGCAAAAAAATGTATGGTATATGTATATAGAAATTCTCGATAATTTTTTAAAACTCGCAGAAAATTCTCTTAGATAATTTTATCGTCTACAAAGAGACGACTTCTACATTGTGATGCTATAAGGCACTGATGAAGTGTACCACGGGGTGTAAAAATGACATAGGTAGGTCACTAGAGAAGATTAAATTATAGGCAAGGGTGGAAAATGAAGCTACGCAAGTTGCGTAAAAGGGTCTTGCGTGACTTAAGAGAGATCAAGAATAAAAGTACATTCGCGTGTTAATTATTAGGAGGACATGGGTAGAGTTACCAGGTAGTGTAGCCTGAGGTCGCAAGAGTATGAACCCTGTATACGAGTACGGAAATAAAATAATGACTACGTGTAATATATCTATATATACTTTTTGAGACTTAATAAACAAAATTAAGCAGGTCACGACTCCTCATGCATCCATAATTCGTGGCACAACCGCAATTATTTATAATTCACGAAAACGCTATGGAACAAGAGGAAACACCCAGGGGTCGCAGGTAAAATAAAAGGGGAAGCAAAAGAAATGAAGCAAAATCGAGAAAAGTACTAGTGAGACACGGGGAAAGAAAAGTAGCTGAAAAAAAATTTATTGAGAAACTAGAAATAGCGCATGAAAATAAATAAATAATATTCAAACGTAATTTTCAAGCAGCGACAGAAATTACGTTACGCTAGGACGACAGACACATTGCGCTCTCATGTACAGAATTTCGGCGGGTCTCGCGTCGCGAGAGTGGACGTCCGAATCGTAACACTCACCGTCCCTCTCGAGCTACCCCCAATTACGACCAGTTCCCATTAGCCAAATTGACAAGGGGTCGACTAGGGTAGATGGGCGGCTCTGAGCGGATGGCCGGATGGGCGCGTGCCACGTGAAAATTAATGAAAATACGAAAGGCGATGGAAACGAGGATATCATTTGGTTAGAATTGCCGTGCAAGCGATGCGCACCTCTGTCGGACGATTCTAGTGATTCATAGAAGTAACGTGAGCCTTCGTGACATCTCAGGTCACGCACTTTTCCGTTCTTTTCTTTCATTTTTGTTTAACGCGTCACGCGATACCGTCTAAGGGCGCAAGGGGACTGTTATATGGTTTCCTATACGCTTCCCATTGTTAAGAGCCATTTTTAAACCGCCCTTCGTGAAATCCTTAATCAAACAGGATGACGCACCCTGCTGCCGTAAAAGAAGACCTTGAAATTAATCTAATGTTTACCGTAGACGGATGCGATAAGCAAATATTGATATTTAATACAATATTAATGCCCAGTGAAATAAAGTCAAGTCGCCAGCATTTTTTTTCCAACGGTAAAACTTTGACTTGATAGCTGGTGAATTAATAGCCGACTGTAGGAATGATGATTAAATTAAAAGTTTGGACGATTCATTAATCCTCCGTAGTTCTAGGTATAACTAGCTACGCTAGAGGTTTGACGTTATTTACGAGTCCAACCCATACATACACCCGTTGCATTTAGCTACTCAGCTTTCAACTTCCGGTCCTTTCAACGTTTCCGCTCGTTCGTCCCAGTTCTCCTCTCCGACTCACCTTTCCCTAAACTGCTGCGCCATAGCAATCAGATGCTCTTAGTCTTTCTGAAAAATTTATCGAGAGAAAAGTTACTCCTCTTGAACCCTCGTGATGTCTTGGAACAACAAAGTCGAGCTTCTAGATTTTCCTGACTTTAGGTGCTGCGCGGCTCTTGGATTCTATAGTCGGAATTGTATACCCCATCCGCTTGATATTTCCCACTCGAAAGGAGCCAGTATGTTTCGAGTGTGCCAACTACCACCATTCTCCACTGATATCTTCGACACAACAAGCCCAAGGCATCCCCACTGTGAACGGAGCTTTACCTCGCACGAATGCACTGCTCTGGGAAAAGGCCGATAAGCGAGGAGTATTATTGGCTGTACTTGGATACTGTAGTTTCGCGGATCGATGTCTTTCTCTCTCTCTCTCTCTCTCTCTCTCTCTCTCTCTCTATCTCGATCTGTATATACATATATATACATACAATTATATGACATAAATGTAAATAGACACTTGTCATTAAAAAGACTTAGGACATAAAAATTGGTCAAATTTTACATAATTCGTCAATTTATCTCGGCGCGATCGTTCGATCCACGAGCATCGATCTCAAATCCATTGTAATGTTTACAGGCGTAACACTCTCGAGTATTTAACAAGAATTAATGGGCCTTCGTCTTCGTGGTTAAAGACTCAACGTGTTTCCTGAAGAAAAATTATGTCAACGCTCCCCTCCCACTGGCGAAATCTCATACCAGTTTACTCCTTGCCATTTTTTTATGTCTCCACTTTCCTTCTTGCTTCTTTTCACCATAGCGAAAGTGCAAGAGTGTTGCTTGGTAGGCAGACAGGAGGAAAGTATATTGCGGGAGAGTGCCCCTGTCCCACTGAATAATGTATAGCGAAAGAGAAGCAATTTGTGGTGTGGGAGTACCCCAAGGAACATTTTCAGAGGATACGCTCGTGAGTCGCCAAGGTGAGTTAAAGTCACGACAATCGTCCCATTAATACCTCATGAGATATGCCACTAATTATAAATATTGAAATCTAAATCGGAATTATGAAACTTACATGTCGACCTAAACGTATATCTATAAAGGTCAACGTGGTTGGCGCTAGTTGAATTTTAATTTCCGTATGCTGTATATATATATGTGCACACACAAAAATATGTATTGATATACCCACATGACCAAAAGAGAGCGTCAGACACACTCAGAAGTCCTTTTGCGGATTTCTGAGATGACGTAATAGAAATGACATTACAAGGAATCTATCGTTTGTTCGTTCTATACGAATGTCCTGTCATATATTACTATAGCTAAAAGGGTTTCTTATACGAGAACCCATTACGAGAAAATTTTGCTGGTTGTTCAATGGCGAGCCCTTTGGCGATGAAATAAGGGTTTATTCTTATGGCGAATTCCTATGGCAACGACCTCGTAACGAGCAGCCGAATTATGACGAATGGGACGCGAGTTACTCGGCAAAAAAGATAATTTATGTAACTGGAAAAAATGCGAGGGCTACGAAGAGACTCGGGTGAAAAAGAACAAAAGGTCACTCACCATATCCACGGTGGATGATGTACCTATTCGGTTTTTAAAATATTTTTTTTCTTTTCACGTTAGGAAATCATCGTGAGAGACAGCAAGTTTCTCAACGTCATTAGTTATAATACCTCAACGGGGTGGGGATGTGTGGGGTTCGAAAGTCTAGCACCCCCAGGAAATCCTGGAGAACGTCGAGCGAAAGCTCGTTTGTCGGACAAATGACAATTCCGACAATTTCAAGCGGACATCCTGGCAAAGCGTAACCGAGTAGTATCTCGGGACAAATTACGTTCCACTGTGACACATGGTGCTACTACACCCTTGCTACTACCCTTGTATTTTATTTTTTTTTCAAACCCAATTTTACCGACACGCTCACCAGCCCTGGCTTGATACCCATTACCGACTAATACCCATTAATTCCCAGCCAGCGAACTCCCAGTAGACCCAGTTTGGCGCAGCCGTTTCCATTCCGGCAGGTTAAACGGTTTACAAGAACCGAACCCCCATCATCCCTCGGCCCTTTAATTTCCTCCACATTAGAAATACTTGGCAAAGCTGTTGTCCCTTTCATAATTCACAAAGAAAGTCACGTCCACGTACCTTCGACAGTATACACACCGGTTCACCACATGCTTCACCAGACGAAGGATGCAAAAGATGCACACTTCTCCCTTATCTCTCCTGCACCCTTGCGCTTCGATTAGATGACAACGATACGCGGAGTCTCTGCTTGTGGAGTTCTCTCGACAGCACGTGCTTACGGTTTGCTGTCGCCGCGTGTACTGACTTCTGTCAGTCGGCTGCTCCACCTCGGGCTCCGGCACTCTATTCCACCTTTCTCGGCGTAGACACAGCCGAGTTTCCATGGAAACGAGTTTGTGATCCGCGCAGCACGCTTGCGTAAGAGCGAAAACGCGACGGTAGTCTTTCGCGAGATATGAGGAAGGGAGGTACGAATTACGATCTCCGTTCAATCTTCGTCACGCATCGTGGAAGATTGTACGAGCGCGTCTTGTAAATTAATAACGGAAATAAAACGACGCTCTGCGTATCCTTCCTTATATCAGTCTTATATTCGCAAAGAGAAAAACGTTATTTTACATTTTCTTACCACTCGTTGAGAATGCTTCTTTGGGATTCGAATATTACTGATTGACGATACGACTGCACGTTATAACGTCTGGACCGTTTCGAGGATGCTGTTCTGTTCTATGCAATTGAGACATACGTATCAATCGTATAGGTCCGTACTGTAATTCTTTATATCCGAAACAATTGACGTTTTAATTAACGTTGATATTTTCGAGCAAACGGTGCGGACATACTTGCGGAGATAAATTGTATTTTGAGAGAAGCGAAGAACGGCCATTGTAGCCAGTCAGGTCTTAATGGAGTAACTAACCTACTCTGCAGAGAATCCTTCTTCGAGACGACGTCCATTGCGAGCTTCGCTTCTCCGGGTACTTTCAGTTATAGTAAACATATATACGAGCCTGTATATATATGTATACAAAAGAATACGCGTTGCGATTTCCAGCATCCTCAATACATAAAACGAATCAGTCATATTGTGCTAGAGGCCTTTGGAAACAATCACGTCTCGTTCCTCGTGAAATTAAATTCGAATCTTCATTCCACTTTCCGTCCATCTTAACCAGACTTTATTTCTTGGTTCGCGATGAGAAATACGACAGAAACCATACGGAACGGTATGAGCTGCGCGTATAAACATAAAAGAATATGCAACAGCAAAAAGAAAGATTCCGCCTTCGTACGTTCGCTACCTTGACGATGACTTGGTACGTTACCATGGCAACCTCTTGGTATCACATCCTATGAGGTAGGGAGGGGGGGGGGGAGGGGTAGTATCTATTTAATCTTGGACACATTATGGAAGATTAGATGCGTCTTGAAAATTAATATCCGCCGCAAAGGTGGTATGCCGCTTTAGTTAATGCCTTGTGATATCCAGTATCACGGGCAAAGGCGCCCGTATCCGCAGAGACGCCGAGGAGTCATAGAATTCTGTGTAGAGCGTCGGTTTTCTCAGAAAGGGAGTTCTTACCTTATATCTATGTATATACACATACTTATATATGTATTATACAGAAATCAAGGAAATAGGTAAGGTTGGGTCTACATATGAAAAACCATCTCCTTCTTGACGGGCGTCTCCTCGTCCCGTCAACAGAAAGTTTCCAGAAGTAGATTTCGACGCTGGGGATGACTGCTGTACTGAACATTCAAAATACACGAATGATAGGTATTTCACTGTCATTCAGTGGATGAGATTTTCTGTGCGTGACACGTTGATGGATATGTGTATGCAGATATACAGATATAAATATCTTTTTACTCATGCTTCATAAAATTATAATTTTTTTTCCTTTGAATTTTACATCTCGTTTCTAATTCTGCCTTCGAGTTGCCTTCTACTCTTCTGCCATCTGTCTTCGGTTTTTGCAGGTTGGATATAGGTTGGACGTGAAACGGCGGTAACGAAACCCGATTTGCTGGGTCAAAAATAGAGCCGCCAGTGAAAAGCTTTTAGTCCTTCGTACGTCGGCAAATATGTGACTAACCCGGAGCTCCCGGGATGCAACGGCAGAACCGCTTTCATCCACCTGTGTAATCGCTTCGCCATCCCCGACGTGTAACGCCAACCACTCGCAAGTCCACACGGCTTTCGCTTTACTCTTCTATCGCGCCTGATTTGGCCGGTGAAGCGTTTTCTCGTAAACGGTCGCGAAATTTACTTCGCTTTTCATTGGGTGAACGCTTTTCTTTTTCCATTGGAAATATATATATCTTATATTCGATCACTAGAGGCATGTTAAAATAAGAATATAATTTTTGTATATGGATTAAATGATAGCTTAACTTTTAACAGTGCGAAATTTTTATGACGATTACTATACGGTACTTGATATACATATAAATAAGGAAGTCTACAGTTTCATTATATAGATACACCGTTTATGCAAATTGGTCAAATTTAAAATTCGATGTTTCTATTCCGTATGGTAAATTTTCATGATTTATGCCACGAAATTTAAGATTTTTTAATATTTTCACTCATTAAAGATCTTACTTAAATTCTTGGAATTTTTGTATTGTCTTTGGCTTATGAATATTTATTACCATTAAGACTATAAAGATCGAACCACCTTAAATAAATTTCTCTAAACTTAATATCCCGTCTCTGTCTTTATTCCTTGTGAACAAGAACAGGCGTTATCGTGCCAATAAAAACTAGTGAATATAATTAAAAATACTGTACCTAGAAATACATTTTTTTAATTGTTATCAATTTCAAAATTAATTTCACACATACTACAAATATTTTGTAAATTTTTATAACAATCAGTATCATTTTCTTAAGATGTCTATAAGGTGAATTTTATTTATGGCCACTATATTCACAACTCTTGTTTACTTACGATTTTTGAAATTTCAGGTGAAATCAATAATTAATTCTGCGCTATGGGAATTACTATCTAATAATACCAGTAACGCCATCGAATGGATATTCCCTGTGAAACTCATCGGATCAAACGTTCCACGTTCAATTTGTTTTGCACGGTTCGTCTGTCAGTTTCGATGAAACAAGCAAGAGTACGCGTCCGAGTGTTTGTGCATATCGGATTTGTTTAGCGCAGCATCGTCGTTCAAATTGTTATTTCTCTCCGATTCTGCCGAGAAAAAGGAACACTGGGTATAAAATATATACGAACTATACATATGACCTTTCGCGACACCCCTGCGTTTCGGTGGCATTCTCAGATACTCTATTAGTCCACCAACCTTCGCATGTGTAATGTATGTATATCAGTACCTTTCGTCTCTTTTTATCTCTCCCATTCCATTTCCCTGCTTTCCCTGATTCTCATATAATATATATATATATGTACTCATGTATATGCCATATGTAATACCAGCTTCCCGACAAAATTTCGCAAAACGAATTTATAATCGTGAGTTAAAGTTAAGCCCCGATTTCGCCGTCGTCATAATTTCACGAAGTTTTTCGTCGCACCACCGCGACGACCACCAATCCACATCGTGATCCGCCACGATGCCATTTCCATCGCCGTCACCAATCCGCTGAAAATCTGCGCGCACGAATCCTCCCAGTTCTCCGAGGTAATTACTTGTTTTCCGCATCCCGTATCGGTGGAAAAATACGGAGAACTGCACTGTGGCTTCCGACGTCGTCTCCTCTTCTATTGGATGGCTTTAGCATCGGGAAAATAATATCGCGCCGCGACGCCCGTTTCTGCTCGAGATGGCCTATTGTGTTTACGCGAAATATTGAGGGCGGTACCGGTGCCTGATTTCGCGTGCTTTTGCATATAGCCAAAAGCTGTCAAAACGCTGCCTGCTGCCATGTGCGGTTCCGGCTTGTTCTTTTTATTTGGAAGTTTGTTCTCCTTTTCTCTCTTTTTATCGACATATCGCGTCAAACCGAAATGCATAAAGTATGCACGGGCACAGAAAGTTTTTTCTTCTCAGCTTTTATTCCTATCAATTCTTCTTCTTTTCGTCTTATCGTATCTTTCCAGTGACGAGGAAAAGACGTTCGACCCTCCGACGGATCTATATATAGTATACGTATAGTCACTCAATTTTCCATGGGGTGAAAATTCTCCACGTTAAACTTTATCTTTTGACCAAACTCTTCCTACCGAAGTCGCATGATTCAACCCCCTCTTTAATTCCCGTCAACCCCTAAAACTCACGAAACAACGGCTCGTTACTCTCGCTCTCCTCGTGAACGGTTTTAACGTCGGCTAAAGTCCAATTTGTTCGTCTTCCCCGAAGCTCACTCACCTTCCATCACGGACAGGCTGGTGCTTTAGCTTCTTTTACTTTTGTCCTGAATTCGCTTTTCTCTCACCCTCTACAGACTTTCTATTTTGATTTTAAAAGCTTTAACGTTTCTTCGAGCCAGTAGTTTTTTTTTTCACGGATTCTGCAGGATCTTCGCGTCATATTTTTTTTTTCGTAAGTAACACTGTGATACGCGATAATTTCGTCGGATATTATTGGTGGAACGAGTAAAACTCAACATAACCTAACCTAACGCAACCCTACCTAACCTATATTCAGTTACACAAAAGTTTCGTCCAGACGTGTGTATCTTGCTTTGTGCCGCTTGGTTATCTTGAAGATTCACTCGCGGTACTTTGCCGTTTGTAAACATTCAAAGAGCCGAGAACGTTATGAATAGGGAAAGCTAAATCTGGGTCGAGTCAGAAAAATCGCTAGAGACGGCCGACGGGTAGATATTAAAAAGCTCGTTGGCGCTTAATGCTATTCAATTAATGAAGCTTCGAAATAGAAAGGGCAGCAATTCTATTGAACGCTTCGCTGTTAATTAGCGATTATAAGAATCACCATTTTCTAATAGTACTGCAGTACCTATACTCTATGCTATATTATACTATAGTATATTCTGTTAACAGTCAGTACGATTGTAAATGTATTTTATTCGGTAATTGCAAATTTTATTTAATACTTAAAGTATTTACATTACACTCTTGTATCATTCGTATCTGTTGTATTCAATGAGCGATCCAGTGTGACGGGAAAGTACCAGAAGAAAGTGGTTTCCGCAAACAGTGATTTGATTGCCGTTAGTTGTTACTGTCAAGGGAGAAAACCTATTTTCCAATCTTTATTCACGCACAATAGAAACGTTTTACATCCACAGAGTGGTTCTTCGAGCGATACGAACTTTCAAGTATTGTCCACTTTTCAATTGTCTTTATCGTCCCTCTTTTCTTTCATCTTGAACTGTTCTTTTCCTTTCTACTGCATTGTGTTGTTAAGGGTAAATACTTTGATCAATACCTAACTTATATATCTATGGATCTTTTCTTAGATTCCTTCAATACCTGTTTATATCTCTACATATGCACATTACTGGCTCATTCGTGTATTCGATTGACATGCTTACATGATTCGCAAGTCAATAATCATTCGATACTTGGATGGCTTGGATGAAAAGAAACAATAAATTAAGTCATAAATCGTAGATTAAATAACATACCATTGGTTCAAATTTACAAACTTTATTTAAGCTGCATAATAAGGTAATAAGGATATATTAAAATATAAAACGCATGACAAGATGTCTTTATAATTAATCCATGAAGTATGACTATAGAAGAAAGTACAGATTAAAAGTGTACGGGAATATTCACGGGGATGGTGATTGTGATTGGTCAGTGATTAAAGTCATTGAACATTGACAATAATATTCGAGTTGGACCCAGTCAAAACTCTACCGACATTGTCATGGATCAATGAGCTTGATCCTTGCTCAACCTAACAATAAGTCACACGGTGAATTCGCAACTTACCGTGAATCACCCTGTATATAATTTAAAAATAGTTCCCATCTCTTTCGTGCTTGTCATCTGCAATTTATCTGAGCAGAAATGGTCCGATCATTTATCTGCTCTTTCTATACGACATGTGGACACACACTGGACGCTTTCTCATGGAGAAAACATTCTCACACGAAAACGAACGTTTTAGGGAACTCAATTTCGCACAGAATGCGCGGATCCGGTTCCTCCCCTCCAGCCCCTTCACGACACACCACTCACCCTCGGGGGTTCGCCATCTTTATTGAGCGCGAGCTTTTAACGGCGCGCAAAGTAAATTCTTTAATGTCCAAACTAGTTTTAAACTAGATCAAACCAGTCCGTCCCAGCCAGTTTTTCGCGAGCTTTGTTCGGTCGAAGAAGACGTTGAGAAAACAAGGCTGATGCACTTTCGGGCTTTACTGTAAAAGTCGAAATTTATAATCACCAACAAATTGCCCAGCACCGTGATCACATTGTCTGTAAGTGACAATTATGGAGATTCTACATACATCAGGAAAAGTGATTCCTTGATGACCCTGCGCGTTTGACCTTCCAACTGCACTACCTGAAGTTAGTGTACGAAGATGCGTACGAATATCCAGGAATGTTGGATATAGGATTCTGATGAATTAAAAAGTGTAACCGGTTATATGAAAGAGTAACGAAAGATTAGTTGTACTGTTAGGATTATTTAATACAAAAATCCAGTGAATCGTATGTATCGTTAATTAGTTATGTAACAAAATTAATGTAGAAACAGTTTACTTTTACGACAACGACAGAACGTACTTACGTCTGCGAATTATTTATGGCAGATGGAATATTGAAAAATTATACTTAACACCGTGAGTGTTACGTTCTAATACAAAAATTCGATTAGGAATTACACAAAAAACAAAGGTTAACGGATTTTTAGGAAATTTGGTGTCTTTAAAAGTTTGAGGTCGCCGAATCTGAATCTGATCTCAGATTTCCACAATTCGAAATAGAGAATATAATATGTCGTATCGAATTTTCCGGGTTCATGTTCCGTGTTGTTATTGGAAATAATGTGCACTCGCCACCTGAAAAAAAATTGTCATATATAATCAGATCTAAAATTTGTATCTGTCGGATCATATCTGATGAGATATATGATTTTACAAGAATTCCTTATGAGAATTTAAATTCCATGTAAAAAATATCGTTTAAAAGTAGTTTTATCTATAAATGGGTTCATTAAAACTATTTTAGGGAATATTGTTTGTATAGAATTCACATTTGTCTAGTGCATTTTTGTAAAATTTGGCACCTCATTATATACAATTTTATATAATTATATAATATAATTATTCTTCCCGTACAGTTGGTATTACGATATAAACAATTATTTAGTTATTGGACGTTATATCCAACGACCAAAGATATCTTTGCATACAAAGTTTCATAAAAATCTGACAATTTCCGCAATCTCAGAAACCTCAAGGCGATGTGATACATCGGGGTCACTATCAAAAAACTGCAATCATATTTTTTGAAGGATACAGAAGGTTTCTGAACAAACGTAAATTCGTTTCACCACGGGACTAAAAAACAGAGTTTTTGTTCAGAAACATTTGGCACCCTTAAATAAAATAGGATTACAGTTTTTGTTACCGACTGGACACGGGACAAGCTGGAAGTCAACAGAGTATATCGCATAGCCTTAAGGGTAGTATGATAGAATTATGTTATAGAGTTGACTACTTTTTTTAATGCCTAATTAAAAGAGTTCAATTCGCTGCCTCTATTGGCTGAGAACATAATTTGTTTACCGTCTAGTTATATTAATTATTAATATTATCATAGATGGACAAAATTGAGGTGATGGGAGAAAAATGATTGTAACTAGCCAGATGTCCTTAATTTTCGAAAAAGTTAGCAAATGGCGGTGCAATTTTGCGCGTTCAATAAGCATTATGATTTATCTGCGAGAACAGTTATTATTTGCTTCTATTAAATTCACGTTTTTAAATATATTTTCTATTTGTCTATGGAGTTTAACAAATTAATAATAGTTATTCATTTGATTTCAGCCAAACTCTACCATATTACTTTAAGGGAACTCCGGACCACTAAGTTACCTTGCGAGTAAAATATCAACAAAATTCGTAAGCAACAGGATTTTGAAAAAGATTCATTCTCAAAGAGGAGAGCGGGACGCACTCTGCAAGATAAATAATAACTTTGACACCACTTTCGAAATAATTAACTCAATAGTTAATGAGTAATTTATTTTAAAATTCATATCTAAACTTTAGGGTCGTTTTACATATTACTCGTATGGTAATGAAATAGTCCAGAATCCCATTAACACCCAGATATACGAAAATCGAAATATTTTTAATATTTTTTTTGCGATGAGCATAATCGACGTGTGACATTCCTGGCAAATTTTAGGTCTGTCGACGTATTCATCAATAGCACTCGAAGGGTTAACATAATATCAAAAAGATATAACCTCGTTTATATTGCGAAAAAAAACTGTGTACATATAAATCTACACATCAACAATCTTTACAATAACATTTCTTTCACTAAAAATTTGGTGTGAACGGTTAGCATTCTGCTGAAGAACAATAGAATTCTCCCTCTTTTCTCCTCCGTGATAAGAGGTCCCGAAACTTCAGAAATGGTGTATCAACTTTTCTAATTAAACGCATAATCAGTGTAATCAGAATAAGGTGCGCTGTAACCTACACGTGTACACCAGACGGCAATACCAGCATGCACTACAGAAACAGGCACTTTCGATTCTGGTCGTCCCTCTTTTTAATCGATGCATCGAGTCCACCCGATATCTCATATCGATTGCTTTCACCGGAATTTCCGATAGTCTCAGAGTAGCATCCGTCTGGCACCTGAATACGTACACCGACGTATTTCGTATAAGTTCTGAACCGATCCAGAGACTCTAGGCTTTTGCTCGAAGCTCACGAATCTCTGTTCTTCTCTAACGTCAAAGCGCATAGAAGCTCACTCGACCCATTTCTATTTCGCTGCTAGCTGAGTGCGGTTTATTAAAATGATGCCAGTATCCAGTAGAGCCGTTCCCAGTTACGTCGTTCCTTTCGCCTGAATGCGAACTTTGTATTTTTCAAAGAAATATCAGTCGAAGACAGGTTATTTTTGCCAGATGTAATTAATTTTTCATCTCGCCATCTACTCTGCTCTATCACTATTTTCCACTTCCTCTCTCTCTTCCTACACTGGCCTCCTTTGTATCCACTGTCTCCCTTTGCCTCTCTCGACCCTCTTCACTGGTACTTCCATCCGCCAACATTTCTTCCTTTTTTTTCATCTCTTTTCACTCCCAGACTACCTTGCTCTCTTTCCACCGTGTATAGCAGTTGCAAAACTCGTCGGTCTCGGCTTTTGAAATAGCCACTCTCCGTTTTTGTGGTATATGGAAATAAAGTAATTACGATGAAACGGAGTCGCCATTCAACCACGTACTCATCCGGATCGTAATTAAATTCGACTTATTTTACAAAGATGTAATTGCATCACAAATGAGAATGTCACTCTCGCTAATTAGCGATGGTGCTCGGTGGCAGTACGTTGAAAGGTGTGCACGAAAGCGAATGCGTAAGAGAGAGAGAGAGAGAGAGACAGATGAATCTGTCAATCAGAAAGTGAAAGATAGAGAATTATAAAGGGTGGATGGATAAAAGTAGGAAGAGAATGTATGCTTGGATAAATGAAAAAAATATGAGATGGACGAATTGAAAAAACAAGGTGGAAAAGAAGGTAAACTTGAGAGGCAACACAAAGAAGCTGTAGCTTTCTGTTAGATACGTAATAGGTACCCATTGTAAATTATAATGTACAAACCTATAGGAACTCAGAGGGGATATTGCATTTTTTTTCAATACGTAGTTCTATTACAGGGACGTATAAAAATGCAAAGTCCCCTTCAAAGGACTTCAACGATCAAACAGTTAGGTATATCTCATGCACGTCTATCTATACGCAGTCCATGAGTTCAATGTGTTTTTTTGGCCGTTTCAAACCGATGAAGTCTCTGACAAACGACACGTGCCTTCGCATGCATTTTTTTGGTTACAGAATATGCACGTGCATAGTTTTGCAACTAAAATAA
The DNA here is from genome assembly GCA_036026315.1 of Trachelus stipa. Taxonomy (NCBI): domain Eukaryota; kingdom Metazoa; phylum Arthropoda; class Insecta; order Hymenoptera; family Cephidae; genus Trachelus; species Trachelus stipa. The sequence continues at coordinate 973,044 of JAYRCB010000126.1, forward strand.
ACGGTATTTTGCCATTTTAGTATATATTTTTCCGTTATTTTATGAAAAGTCACGGGTTATATGCTAAGTACCGCCTTGTTTGCAAATTGTAAAAAAAAACACATTGAACTCGCGGATCGATACATTTAGATATGTTTAAATGGCATCAATTGGGAACTCGATATGAAAATGGATGATATGGATATATACTGGCGGTGATTATGTATTCCCATTTCTATCGATCAGATTCGAATCTCCATCACTCCTAATTCTTCGTTAATTTTTAGCCCTCAGGCGCTTCCTGGTGTCCGAGTGGAAAAATAATAATAATAAATGGAGTCGGGTAATTCGATTTAAATGTAGATAATTCAGCAATTTCTCGATGGTGGTCCTAGACGCCCACTTTCATCGATGGAAATCCGGCCTGAAGTTACCACCGCATTCACAAGTACAACGTGCTGCCGCTATTATATTTTATAGTAACGACGTTACTTTAGCAACTCATTTACCAGAACCGACCAGAGAACAAGGAACATTTAGTGGCTCGATGGCCGGCAAGCATTGCCACAATCAATGGTGATAAATATTCGAGCAAGTTGGCGCAAACGTGCATCAGTATGTTTGCATGTGAATGATGGTCAAAGGGTTAAGCTTTCCGTTGTTGCCCGAGCTCCTTGTATCCAGAATACGTGAAATTGGCCGATAACGATTAGAGGGAGGAAGTTGATTATTCAAGTTTCATAGTAGCCTGTGTTGTTCATAGGGTCTAAAAGAGTAACTAAGCAAAAGTTGATTCTGATTGACCAAAGAGTTTAGGAGTATTATACAGGGTAAAGCACTTAAATCGAGACTTTCAAATAACTTAAGAACAAGGTCTTGTCTGAAAAATGGTTTGAGACAAAAGTTGTATGGGCTTAAGGGTAAACTAGAATTTTCTACTTTCCTTTTATTGATTGAGGATTTTAATTAAAGTAGGTCATTCTACTGCCCCCTTAAACCCATACAACTTTTGTCTCAAACATTTTTTCATTCAAGACCTTGTCCTTAAGTTATTTGACAGTTTCGATTTCAATGCTTCACCCTGCATATATCACTTACGGGGTAGTATAATATATTACTGATGTAAAAGGCCTTGAAATTTCAAATATGTCTACAACAGATTAGCCAGCGTATGTAGTTTTAGGTAGCCCGGGTGCGTCTTTCCTTGCCCCAAATTTTGGTTCAATGCTTATCCCTCTGACGAGACTCACGTTGAAATTAGTTCAGTGGTTTTTGGGATGATCGAATATAAACAATGAAGCTCACAAACTTTCCCTCTTTGTAATATTACTATCGTTATAGAAGTATAGAGGAAAGGGGTTGTTTTCTCATAAGAGACAAGCAGAAACAGATCTCATTATACTTGATCCTGCTGTTCCGCCTTTAATCACTCTAGGCAACGTGTTTCGCATGTGCGGCTCGTGACAGGATCTGTCGATACAAGAAGTAAGAAAGTTAGTAAAGTATAACAGATGCTTCAGGAGCGGATGGCGACTTTTCAACAAAGCGGCAGACGCTCTCCGGCAAGATCGACCATAATGATTTTTCTAATATCCACTCGAAAGAGTACGTGGCATGTGGCTGTTTAATCAGGTAAATTTTACGTTACTACTTCTTTATTTACAGAGTAAACGAGCTCCTGGAATATGAAGAAAATTTCGTAGCTCGAATATGTATAATTTTGCTGATGGTAAGATCTTCACAGGAAGAAGAGGAACATTATTCCGGAAGTCACTCCGTTTCAAAGATACTCCGCACAGTACAATGTCTCTTCGTGCTGGCAGCCATTTTGCCTTGCAGCAAATACGACGAATTCACATCAAGGCCGTATATTTCACGGCGATCTCTGTCTATTCCTAATATATTTATCTCGGTAGCCACATGGCTTCATGCGAAAGTTTATTTTCACGTCCAATAATCGCAATCCTTCTTCCACGATTCGGCCTACCGTAAATATTTAAGACACGCCGCGGAAGTTAAGAAATTCCGAAAATTTATTCAACGCCCGCAGGTGCCCCGGGTACATCACTCTGATTGGGTTATCTGTACCGTTTTATCAGGAGCCAAGGTCCCTTTCCACTTTAATAAAACTTTCGGCCAATTCGCAGTTTCGCCTCAAGTAAAAACTTCAACCTATAAATCGAACTACCATCGTGAACCACTTTCATGAAAATGTCAAATAATCCACTAACCTTTATCAGAAATTTTATCAAAATTTTTCTCATACAGAATTTCCATACCGTCCACATACTTCCACCTATCACACGCGATAGTAACCCAACTATACAATCCGTCTACAATGGAAATTTTTGTTAATATAAAATATGCCCCTTCCACGAAATAGTATTGCATAACTAAAATTCCACAATTCACCGACGATATCTATAACCCGTTTTAACAAGGCCGATGATATTTATGGAGTCACTATAGCAGTTCGTATTCGTCCAGCCTGTCCGATCGGACCGATTAATTTGCCAAGTTCTTCGTGAATTCCTGACCCACTAGCCACCTAGTGCGCCAGAGTCCGGCGACGTTACAGGGAGCGGCGGGCGGGTGCAGAAACGCCGTACAGGATGCGCCATTAGCGTCCCACGGTATGTTGCGGCTGGCTCGCGGTAGCAGGGACTATTGTGTGGTTTGGTACGGTAAACATTGCGCGTACACGCTATGCACTATGCACTATGGACTATGGACTATGGACTATGCAATCACATAGAGGGATGCTGGAAAGGGTTGGGGGGAGAAACGTGAGTGCAGCCGAGAGACTGGAGTCGAGGGAAGCCCCGTTGGCAAAGTGGGAGAACGCATCTCGACTGCTGCAACTGCAGGTTGACATCAGTAACCCGCTGCATCGGAGGGATCAGTACGCTTTGTAACAAGCATATTGATCGGGGGGTTCGATGCGATCGAGACCTTCCTGTCCTTTGTATCTCCAGGAAGCTTCCTGGGGCGACCAACGATTCTCCTGCTCAGTCGTCTACACGCACAGATACCTACACACGATGCTACGAACGTAACTCTTCGTCTCTTTACTCGCGCCAGACTCCTTTTTTTCTACCTTTCCTCAGTTGTCTTCGTTGGAAAAAAAAATTCATCATATTCCATATTCCGATGGACAGATGAAATGCATAGTGCCTGCATCTTTGGGTGTTTCGGTGCGTCATGATTAGACCGGATGGACAGTGAGGGTGAAAATCATTTTTCGATATGGATATTTATGAAACGTGATTATTTATGTACACGGCATACTGATAACAGACTCAAGAACATTTATATAAATCGCTTCGTTAACTGATAAAAAATTTACAAGGTATGTAGGTGGCTGGTGAGAAATCTGCTCTGAAAAGGTTTTTTTTTTAATTCTTTTAAAAGAAAGAAGACTTTATCAAGTGGTAGTCCAAAGGTCGGTGGTATCTGAAGGTAGCTTAGGTTAGGTTAGTCTATAGAGATACGGCGGTAACTGGGACTCGATGAAAGGACGTAACGATTCGTTGAGGCGGTTCCGGTTGAGTCCTCGCTAAATTTCTGATGAATCCGAGTTTAATGCCCGGGTGCCGCGTACTGTACAAGACCCTCCGCATACTTAATGCGGATCCTTTTGTGTGCTACGCAGTCCTTCGAAACACCTGGACACACGTTATTACAATTTTAAAGGTAATTCTGTCATGTCTCTCGAGGAAAAGTCACTGGTAGGAGACTTTTACCATGTTCGAGATAAGTTAACTTTTACTGAAGAGAATTACTTATAGCACGTGCATCCAGGGCGTAACATCGCTTAAAAGCCTGCACGAGCATACAGGGTGGAACGAGAGTCAGTGGTACGGGAGATGTAATAAAAAAAAATAGATTTAGAATTAAACTGTTCGACTCGAACGAAATAGCAGCGAAGAAAATACAAAAAGGACGCGAGGGAAAAAAATAAGAAGAGAATGTCCACGTCCAACCGAACCTGGAAACAAATTTACATGCTAATGGATGATCTGTAGCATCAAGTCCAATGAAAACGTACGAAATTTTCCCTGGCGTTGATCCTAAATTAACCCCAATTCGAACCAATTCCCGTAAAGCCCAGAGAGACAGGGTGAATGAGAGAGAGAGAGAGAGAGAGAGAGAGAGAGAGAGAGAGAGCAAAGGGGGGGAGGACTTGCTCTTGCTTTGCGAAACTTTAATCTTGGCTCGGGAAGCGGTCGAAACGGCGAAAACAACGGGGTGGTTTCTCAATGGTGGAGGACGAGCGACAGGGGTCCCGGGGGGTTGGGGGGTAGGACTTTCCGTTTGTGTAATTTATACGGGGAGCATTCGGTACTAGGAGGGTTAAGTAATAACGAGACCCTTAACTTCCTCACGAGCATCACTCCGAGTCCCAAGAGACGCCCTCGCCAAAAGCACTGTGCTTCGACCCCTTTTAACGCGATACTTGTCAGACAAGAGACGATTCTCAATGACCTCGGATTCATTAATTATCATTTATCGTCCTCACTACCCAATGTTAATCAATAATTCCCAACACACCTTCAAATTATGTATTCCGTTTAAAAGTCCATTCGCCTACACGATAGCCAACCCCATTTCCAAATTGTGCACCCCCTCTTTCCCAAAGCGCAAACCTACGGAAAAAAAAAAAAAAAAACACGAAAGACCAAGGAAAAGTCAGAAAGGGACAAACTGAAACCCAATACCTGTGCGCGCGTTTTCCCGAGAAACTTCCCTAGATTCCATTTTCCTCGATTTTAGACGCGCGAAGGACGAATTGCGAATTTGTCGAAGTCGCTCGAGACGCGTTGCTGAATTATTCAGAGAGATTCGATTCCTCGGCTCATTATGTAATCATATTTTACAGCATCGAAAATTCAAACTTGCTCTCGCCATGTTCTCCACATTATGCACTCTCGCATCAACCCCCGTAATCAAGTGCGTGCGTTGCACTTCTATACGAAATCGCTGTCGGCCTCGTAGATGCCAGTGGTGGTTGGCGGTTTCGAAAAGGGATGCACACGCGTGGTCACGGCGGTTAGGAGGTGGCGATACGCGATAAGCCAGTTGCGCGATATGGGTTAGTGGATGACGGTAGGTGGCGAAAGGCAGACATTCTCTACACACACACGCACGCGCACACATGCATCCCATTCATTTATAACACACGCAGCAACCACGTGCGTGTGCTCGTGCGAGGTAGAGAACGAGTGGGGGATGGGGGGAGATGGGGGGAGGGGGCGAGTGCACCACTACACTAAGGGATTTAGCAAAGTCCGGCCATAAAGAGTAAATTACGATGCTGGTCTCGCTTCACAGTTTTACGCCATCCGTGCCGTAGTAATACCAACGTGCACTATATATATATGTATCTATACATCTACCATATATAAATACGTTAGGTACATACAGCATATATATATATATATATATATATGTGTGTGTGTAATGCGCGAGAACCCAAGCGTCCCGTCCTCCGGCCAAATAAACTAAATATATTTAACTAAAAACGAAACTGGCACAAAAGGGACCCCTCGGCCCATGCCGTCCTACACCGCCCGCCATTTGCATTCCTCTACCACTTTTCATCCGTGCTCACAACGGGAGCCACGTTTCTGGCCAGCATCCTCGTTGCTTTTACTTTATGAAGTGTCTCTCGCTCGCCGCTTCCGTTCACTCGATAACCTCGCTACGACGTCAAGAGACGCATAAAGCCAGACCACCGCGAACGTCGACGTCCTCGTTCATTCTCAGACGCCATTATACAAAAATATCCTTCAGGATTTTTCAAACCGTCCCTCGATCCTTCTGCGGACGCGTTTTCTATAGTATAATATATTTTGACCAGGCTATAGTCTGAGAAAGTCATGCCCACTACCGGACTGATAACCATTAAACTTTCGACTATCAGATAATTAATATGCAACCTAACCTGTCAGCGAAGCGCCCGATGAAACTAAGTCAATATGTAATGCAATTAGTTGACAAGTATACGGGGACCGTATAGCGGAGACGTGGAATGCACTATCCACCATCCTCTTGGCAAGTGCATCAGCGTCCCACGTTATCACGACTCGGTGCATTCTCTGTTATTATGCAAGGGGCGTGTTTAACTTTACCGAGCCGTGTAACCATATTGCCCCGATCCCCATCCATGCATAGATATACTATTTCAAGTATAGGTTGTCTCGCGAGACAGATAGTATAGCGTTGTATGGATATATTGGGTTATAGTGTAGTACCAATGCGCGATAGTTCTGGTCCATGTATCTCTTTGTGTCATCTTATCTTACTCATATACGTATATCTGTATAGGATACGTATATCTATGGCATTCCAGCTGAGAATATTTCTGTCTACGTATGATAGAAATGTGGATACGATATATTTAGGTGATCTATACTTCGATCGGAACGTATTGTGTATAACGTAGATATAAGATATACGGCTCGTGTTACACGAGGCGAAACGATTTCAGGACATTGGGATTGCACGTTTGTAGGATTTGTGTTTTTAATGAGTATTCAAAGTTCAATACCGGACGGCAGGTTAGAGAATCGTTAATCACGGATGAACGAAAGGAAAATGGCCGCGTGGGGTTAAGTTACCGGGGATGTGTTTTAACTGCAGGTATATCCAGGATGGGGTATGCATTGGCTACTAGCCCGAGGTATATTGAAATTGAACTCAGTGACGCGAAATATTATAATCCCGACGTTCCGACATCGGCCTTCCGGCTACATGAGATATATATATGAATATATGTATATATATATATATATATATATATATATATATATATATATGGTCTATTGAAGAATCTTAATTCAAGAAGATCTCCCGAATCTGAATGTCATTGTCTTGCTGGATTATTGTATACAATTTTTTTGCTATTACCGATACCTTCTAATAATAGAGTATTGTTTTGTTTATGAATTAATATGTGTAACGTGTATATTATATGTAAGTGTTATATACAGGGTGGGGCGGAAATTATGGTTCAACCGAGAAAGAGGTGATTCCTTAAGTAAAACTATATCGAAAGTGCAGAATACATTTTTTCTCTACGAGGCTTCATTTTTAAGAAAATCGACTTTAAAAATCTATCGGGTACACCTACACTTAACTAATAGTCGACTTGAAGAATTTCGCGAGGAGGACTGTGTTCTTCCATATTTGTATATAATATTACGTCTCAAAGGGGCTTAAAATAATTCAATCGATATTTCAATCTCGAAAACAATGTACTTTATTAATTTACATTTTGTGGAAAATTTTGATCTCGTTTTCGCATTCAAAATTATACTCGCAAAATCAGAGACATGGACAGTTTTTAGCGTGGCCTTAAACCACCTTAAGCCCTGACGTTATATACAAATACGAAAGAAAACAGTGCCTTTAGCGAGATTGCTTAAGTCGAGTATTAGTGTCAGTGCGCGTGTACCCGATGGATTTTTAAAGTCGATTTTCTTAAAGACGAAGCCTCGGAGAGAAAAAAAATGTTGTGCACTTTCGATTTACTCTTCCACGAGGAATCACCACCTTTTCGGTCGTACCATGATTTTTGCCCCACCCTGTATACGATGTTCCTATACGTGGGATGCTGGCCACCGTGGCTACCATAGTACTGTGTATCAAAGGAAGGTCGTCCTATGTGCCTTTTCTCATGGACCTCTTGTGGCCAATACAGATTTCACTCTTTACGCTATATCGTTGGCCTTCGGCCTTCGTCATGAAATTTACGACACGGCGCACATTTATATTCCCGCGTCTCCCATAAATTGTATTTTACGCGTAAGTAAGTGGCCCCCGCTTTTGTTCATGGATTCCTTCATCTGTCAGATTTATATGCTTTCGGGAAAGCCGAAGGTGCCACGCAAACTCGCAATACGTTCTCTCTTACAGTCTTTATTATTTTTTTTGTGTATATTCTACTACGGCATTTTTCATGGCTCGACGATGTTGTTCTACGGAAGGGATGTTCTCAGAGGGGAAGAAACGAGGGATTCCTGCCGATTTGCCTTTGCATTTAGGTAACACTTTTACCGATTTACATGCACCACGTCTCCGAGGTGCAGATCCAAATGGCTTTGGGATAATGGGACCAAGGTTTCTTAGAGTAAAGTGAGGTTAGGTGATATGCGACCACCTAAGTCCGGGTTGGGTTAGACTAGAGAGGGGTAGTTAAGATATCGAGCCGTTGCCGAGAGGAAAGTCCGCAATGAAATGGATCCGTGCCCCATGGTACCCTCTCGCGTCGGTTCCCTCCCCCCTCACCCTTGAAATGTGCCCAGCATCCCATTAAAGTAAAACCCAGACGACCGATTCGATCACATTTTTCCTACGTGGCTTCTCCCATTCGACACGGTTTTCCGGTGTGGCAGTTCACGCGATTCTTTCCTGTTTGTTGAACCGGAAACGTACGCTCATCTACGGAAGAAACAATTCCTATTCAACCACTGATACTCTTCCATGACTGTGCCTCAATTCGATCCTGAGAATGTCTATGGTGTTTTACCTATATCTAGCGTTTAACTATACGATCCCTTCGGAGATAACGCCATGTCGAAATCGGTTTCGGGAAAATAGACATTTGGGAAGTTAGGTTAATTCTGGCATTTTTTTTCTTATTCGTCTTAATTTTTTTAAATACTTTCTACTATATTCCCTTCTACGCTCTCTTTTAGTGTCTCCATGAATGTCGGATTAATAGGGATTAGGGGCTGGGAAAGATATTGGGAGACACAAATTGAGCATTTCGTAAAGCGAGGTATTTCCCGTGAGATGTCTCCTCGGTGAAATGATCCCGTGGGAATTGTGAACGCTATGAGTCCTTCAGGAGAAACTGTTGATTTACCTAATTTTTTAAATGAAATTTTAGTTAATACTATCTAGTAAAATTTTGTAACAATTTTTTTAATGGTGTCATTGAACCACCATTTATGGCTTTAAGATTAAGGATGGTAATAACAGTTAAAAGTTAGTTATTTTCAGTTTGGTAGATATCTGTGTTATCTACGGTTGAGACATTTAAAAACAGTGACTTTGCCAATCGTCGGTAATGTAGAAATCCGAGGATATATATAAAATTAAACAAAAATACAACAAATGAAGAAAAATAGACAGAGGACACTATAGCGTTTTCGATTAGCAGTATTTTCTTGTACAAAACGTAAGGTTCAATGTTGCAAGTTTCTTATTGGCAAACTTTTCTACAGCCATAAAATGTGATATGGTGAGGAGTTGCACTTGTACGGGGGTGTAAGATAATTTAACCAAATCATCAACGCCATTACCGAATTTGATGTTTCGTAAAAGTGGGTGTTGCGGACACCGTAGATCAAGTTACCGACTGAAAGATCAACGTTACAAATGCACCGAGAGATGGCACTGACTACTAAACAAAATAAGAAGGAACGTCGACATTACGCATCCAAAGAACGAATGGCTACGTTTCCACCGTGCAGAATTTGAATAGGATTAATCAATCATGTGTAACATTTAAGAAGAATATTCCCATATTCTTCTCAAGTGCTGCATATGATTGGTTAATCCCACTTAAATCCTGCACGATGAAAATGAAGTCAATTGGTCCTTGTTAAAGACCAGTCTCAATGTAAGCCTATCCGTCAAACCCTTCACATACAAAATAACTTACGCTTTCCTTACGCTTCGTCTTACATCGTCACGTTATTTCGTGTGTGAAAGGTATAAGTAATAAGAGATATAAGTAGGGAATGTAATAATGATATAATAATAAATAATAAAACAAATATGATAACAAGAAATAATAAAAAATTATTAATAATAAGAGAATAGAGTTTGCTAGACAATTATAACGTGTAGCCCCGACACAATGTCACCACTCGCTGTGGTCGGGAAGGCGTAATTCTAAAAAATAGTCTACAGTCCCAACGCGAGGCTTATAACCAGATTGGACTGCAATTTCAAAGACTCTCTCAAAAAAAAACGTGTAAAAAACTATACCAAGTATGGGAGTGCTGTGAATTCCTCTAACAAAAAGTATTAAAATAATGTATACTAGACATGCCCGTGGAATCTATGCCGCGCGGTTCTGATATATAGAATATACTATATACATGAAGGTATGGTAAATCCTACTCGGGCAGCTACCAGTGATTTCACTTAATGGTTAAAATCCAAATGCACATTGAAATGAAATTCCCTGAATGGTTATTCTCCTGAAATGTTGATGTATCGCAAATATAGCACTCTGTTATATTGTTGCACATTTCAATTGAGCAGCCGGTAGCCGAATTTATTGTACCAATGACTCACAGAATTAAAGATCCTGAAAACCTGATAATGAGAATATTACGGCAATCATTTGACCATGAATTCAAAATGAGTAGTGCACATCTTGAAAAGAATTAGAAAGCTCTGATGTGCCATGCGAGTAGAATGTAGGTGAAAGTTATATTTCCAATTCTCGCCACTCGAGGTGCAAATCTTTCACGTTAGACTTTTGATGATTGGTTGGATGATCTGCGGGAAGAAGGAAGACGTTGAAGATAATAAAGGAAATAGAATTAAGAAGCTAGGAAAGAATGTTGTGAAATGGCCCCTCCCCGTCTTTTCCGTGGGGTCCTACTTCTCCGTGAAGGAGCTACCACGTCTACGAGATCCAACGGAGGACATTGTTTTGAGAATTGAGGAAAAACCCCCGAGTCCTGGGATTGCCGCGTCGGACTCGGGGAAAAAATCTCAAGAACGAAAGGCAGCTGGGCCGGCGTTAAAAAAGACGCAAAAGATACGTTAAACGCAAAAGTCTCTCTCAACCGACAGAGACTTTAATCAGAAGAACCGATACTACTTCAAGTGAAGCTAACCCAGGAACACGAGCAAAGGCAGATACTTTGCCAAGAGTTAACGGGCTCTGGCAAACGATGGACTATCAAACGTTTTTATTAGCTAATTCATAACTGTTAAACGATTCTACATCGCTTGAGCTCCTGAAAATCTAAATCAGATTAAAAACCAAAAAGTGCCATACAACTTCACACCAGATTTTGATTTTCTGAAAAAGCTATTTACTATCAAACGTCTTTACAAGAATATCAAACACTATCAAACGACAATCAAACGATTGGAAAAAGAAAAATTAAAAAAAATAAAAGTATGCCCGCCAACGTCACAGATATAGAGGGGAAGCAAGATTCTTACGTTCTTGCGGTTGGCATGACTTAGTAACCATTGGTTGAACCAACCGAGAATGGTAGAACTCGCCCTTGAGCGACCACGTTCGTCGCAGACACCGAACCCCGTCAGCTACTTTCTTACTTACTTCCAACAGAGGGCGATTAGAATTTACCAGGTGACTGCAAGTGCGCCTGTAAGCCAAGTAGAGTACTGTAAGTGAATTCAGACGTGCCTCCACCAATTCGAGACTCCAGACTGTTAGTCTGGCGTATTTACATACCAGGATTCGACAGCGATACTAAAGTGAAATCTCGGAGATAATATAGTCTGCCAAATGAAATACGGAAATTAGATAGCAAAAAGATAGAGTGAGAGAGAGAGAAAGAAAGAGTGAAAATAATGATGAGTAAATGAAGAATGAATCTCGGAAGACAGACAGAAGACGAAGAAGCGATGAATTAATCATAACAGAAATAAAAAAAGAATGAAACAGAATTAGAGGCTAGAATGAAGAATGGAAGTACGGAAGTTTCCAAGAGCTCAATAGCAGAGATCAGCTCTTGGAAAAATAAAGTTCCTTGCTTCCTTCCTTTCCTTATGGCTGTATCCCCAATGGGCGACATGTGCCAGTAACTGATCCTAATAATCAAGAATTGAAAGTTCGACACTAGATGGCGATGTACCTTGCGAGACGGGCCTTATTAACTCAGCGTGAGGACCTACAAAGTTTATACACCGAATCCGAACAGTGTTGGGCGAAATCCGTATAAATACTCACTTAAGTTTTCATATGAAAACCCATTGGTGAATGCCGCTGGTAACTGGCGCGAACCCCGAACCTTTCGGTCGTGAATCCGCTACCTTAACCACAGGACTACGGCCGCCCTTCAGAATAAAGTTCCGCACCTATCCATTCTTCCGTATACACCAAGTCCGTACTCCTTGTACTCGAGTACTGGTCGACAAGCAGTGTCCTCTTGCGCCAGATTTCTCAATTACAGCTTGTACATTGAGCGTCAAGGATACCCCGGAGTTTGGATTATTTAGCTCAGTTAGCGACCGAGCATAGTTTGTCAGAGCTAACGTAGTAATAGCTGCTTCAACTGACAGATGGCAGCACTGTCGATTCGCCTCTTTACATGCGATTCGAGTGACACGGAACGCATGAAAAATCTCTACTCAATTTATCTTCAGTCACTTCCGAAAATGACGTGCGGCGCTACTAGATAATTCTACATTCCGATTTATGTTTATCGAAGTTATCATATTCTCGACTCGATGGCAGCACGATTGTCTCCGCTAATAATTTACTCGACCGTTTCACATCAAACTCATGTATAAAATATAGTTATTTTATTTTTAAAAATTTTACCGCTAGTAAACACGTCTAATAATAAAACGTCTACCTGCAAATAATAAATTTTTTTGTGAAATAACAAATTTTCGTAAATATATTTCTAAACGGATGCAGCAGTGATAAAATTGTAACGAACCAAAAATACTCGAATTTTAAACAAACATACTATTTTTCAATCACCATTTACACAAAACAAATTGAAAATCGTTTCCTTTCTCTTGATTCAAACACTTTTCCTAAACTTTTTGCAATATATTTGTTACTTCATAACAATACATCACCACCCTTCCACACACATTCCGCAGTAAAATAATCAAGAAGAATCACCGGTTACAATTAACGACCGATTTAAACGAATTTATCCCAGCACGGTAGGAACGTTGATGATTTAGCTTCTGCTTCACGTAATCACATTAGGACCATAACGAAATTAACCCTATCCCACTGGGGTGGCACATACCCGTTACATCAAATAACAGACTCCACGTATATACGAGAGAGTCAGACCCCGATTCAGAAACATAGAATTTCAGTGTCCCATAATGGAGGGTGTGAAGAACAGTGAGGGCGTAATCTGTGTTCCTTGTTCCAAACCGTCAAAACAAAGCATTGTTTACAAAAAGGCGCCCGACTGTCGGCACGTTTATTTTAACATGTGCCTACAAGTGTGAAGAGCATACAGGCTCAGTGGAAAACGATACCAAATATACATATAACAATGTGACTGACAAGGATAGTATACTCAGATGCCCCGCTCCGATTCTGATTAAACTCAAATATGTTGTAAGAAAATGAAGACCTGAGCGATACGTACTTTCTTTTATTTGCGGAAAAATGGTTTTAAAATGGATAAATCTAGGTTCGAAAAAAGTTAAATACAAATTGTCCTGTTGACAATGATGCACGTAAATAGGTACGCAGATATACGATATTACAGTTTATGTTACCAACTGTCTTGGAATCTTCCTTTGTGAGTCCATCACTGACGTATGATGACATTTTGAAGTTTACTCAAGCATTACGTAATAGATACAAGTACGTACAACTAATAGACTTGGGTATTTTCAGCGTCTTTCAAAAATACATAAAATTCTAATAATAATTAATTAATAATATTTAATTAAATTTGTATACCATCAAATTTTCTTTTAATCATATCCGACATCTGTATGTGATATCAACGGTTACGATTTCACAGAAGTTTCAATTTCACCATAGAAAATCTTTCTTAAGGATACGCTAGGTTAATATACTTTTCCCCTTTATATTGGTAAGAATCTCGAAAGGACACCCAAGTTAAAGGAGGGTCAGAACGAGGGGACGGGGGCGGGCAGAATAAGGGGGGATGGTGTTCTCTGACGTATCGGCAAGCATCCACGAAGATGCCGCTCCGGAAGACAGACTACTGCATCACCGGAAACTCAATTAGAAAGTTTTCCCCATTTCGGAAAAGCTCGATTCGAGATTGTCAGCGAGCTACGTGGCTGAATACTGCACAGATGGGTGTAGGTTCCCTTTGATCTTGCCGATCTTTGAGTGTGCGATATATCATATAACGTGAACGATGGAAGCGCAGTAGCCAGAGTACTTGTTCAGAGGACCGTATCGGATTCCTTTGCAAAAATAATTGTCGTAACGGTTATAATGACGCACCGGTACATAACGTCCGTCCGTCATTTCAAGGATATCGAGTTCTCTTTAACGTGGCGGCTCCTTTTCAGCTGCATTCCGTCCTTTACGTATACGCAGAGTAATTGAGAATTTATGTAAGTCCAGGATGAGAATGATGGACATTCTTCTTTGTCTATTTAATACGACCATAATTCGTTTTATAATTCATTATTTACGGCTATGTAAACAGTCACGTATACATAACACATACGAGGCTGCTGTTATTTAAAAGAAAAGTTTACACCCTGCTTCCAATTTAATTTTGAATAATTAATCATAGTTATTGTACCTGATTATATATCGTGTAATGATTGTATTACCCCTATGAAAACGTCATATAGGTGAAATATTAAAGAAAATATTAGATGTGTAAAACATATAGGTATACTTGAAGTATATGTAAAATATACTGTTCATTTATAAGAGGTGTATATAATATAACGACAAACTGTGTATTCAGGATATATAATATATAATGAAAGATATATTTTTTACTATGTTCCATGACGATTTAAATACTATTGAATTTCTCAGAGATACCACAGTGCTATCTGTTTCCTGTTACCTTTTTTATTGTCCCACCCAATGGCCACCTTCTACAATCTCTTAGAATTTAATCCGCGTCCGTAAACGAGCATACGCGCGACGTCGGCGTCGCCATTCATCCGTAATTCTCGCTTTCTTCGGAACCAAGCTTGAAGCCCTTGAATGCCACCGGAAACCCTTTCAGAGGTTCCGATTTTACCTTTGAATGGACGACTCGAGCTCGTCTCAATTTTTTGTGCCAGGCTAAAGTCCCGCTGTAAGAAACCCAGAAACGTTATAAATATAAAGCCAAGGTGCATAATAGGTACCAGAACCAAAATGTTCGATTTAATGGGACGATTTAACTTTATCAAATATTATTCTATACCTATTATACAGCAGGAGGATATATAAAATCATGATTCTTCATCATCTTGACCTCGCACGATTCTCGCTACAAGAATTTTTCTCCCAAGGAATTAACTTCTTGGTAAATTAAGATTCCTCGAGTGTAAGTGGCTCGTTGGTGCCAATAGCCACGCTCGGGGGATGCTGATACACACGTGAGGAACGCCATGATAATTTCTATGGTGGTCCATGACTCTGGTGAAACCGGTGTACCAGCCAAGATAACGTACTCCATTATCTGCCAGGCGTAATGCTTGTATCGTGTCACGTGAGAGGATCTAGTATACGCGTGATC
Organism: Trachelus stipa; assembly: GCA_036026315.1. Classification (NCBI taxonomy): domain Eukaryota; kingdom Metazoa; phylum Arthropoda; class Insecta; order Hymenoptera; family Cephidae; genus Trachelus; species Trachelus stipa. The sequence goes on from JAYRCB010000126.1 coordinate 988,451, forward strand.
TGTATAGACTGTTGGTATTAGTGTGATTTTTGAAAGTTTCATTAGTCATTAATATGAGAGAAAAAGGAAAGATTCTAATGGTACTTTGTCACCTTACTAATGGATCCTCCATTTTTTAATGTCCTTTACTAAACCATACTCAGAACGTACAGAACTTTAAGATAATTCTTAAATATTTACGTAACCATTTTACTTTATTACAGGTTTAAGGCAATGGTTATGATGGAATAAGAAAAAAATGTCTGATAAAGGTAAAAGGGTTTAAGTATAGTGTCTGCGTCGAACGATCCGACAAGGATTTCGTAATCGTACTCGGTAAGTAATCTTGAGCTTTATCATAAAACTCAAATAAGAAGAAATTTACTAGGAAATTGTTAAAATGTTTCGAGTTTTAGATACCACGTACGTTACTCAATGATTCTTGGATAATTCAAAACGAGGACACTCTGTATATACTGTAGAGTTTTCAGTGCCTATAGTATATACTATATCGGTATGCTATATTTATCCTACAGTTTACTATGCTATATGTTGAATTCAATATTTCTCTAAAAAAGATATAACAGGAGATCCTTCAGTGAACAAAACTAATCCGATCCCAATTTTAAAAAGAGTATCGTCCTTCCCAGTTACATATGGCGCAATGTGAATAAAAAGCCTGTTTCGTTTCTCGATCGACGCAATATCGTCTCCGTCGCGCCATCTTAAACAAACAGACGTTCGAAAAGCCACAACGTACTTCCATCCATTCTATGCTTGTGGCAGCGTTCGGTGTCATTGGCCGTCTGTATTTATCTTACGTCAACTCCCGATAGGGAAGCTTGCCCCTTATGAAAAAGCCTATATACTTCCTACACAGCCTTATCGATCGTGTGGACGCGTGTATACCTGATACAAAGTGAAGGAAGGCCCCGGTTTAGGGCCAGTTCATTGGGCCCGACGTGCCTACAGCATTATCATCTAAGGTTACGTGTATACCTACGGGATATATTCTTACCGTCATTTATAATATGTACACTGTAGAGTATCAGTTTTCAGGAAGTACTATATGTATATGTATATACAGTATACATATATATACTGTACGAAAAAATGGGGTGGCACTTGTATCCGACGGGGTAGTTTATTTTAGATGGCTTTGAATAGTTAGAAGGTAAGATTGGGAGTTGATGATTAGTCACGGTGTCAGGAAGGTGTTGTCAGGGGGTTGTTGTTCGTTTTTGTTCGAGTAGTAAAAATTGCAATCAACTGCAAAACATCCCCTGGTTTCTCGCCCTATAACTCTGCATAACAACCCTCCGTAGAATCGAAACATGGCACGGGCCTGAATTCGGGGCTTTCTAGTTCCGGGACCTGGGTTATAACTGGGGATAAACTACCCCATGGGGTCTCGACAACTCCCCCGCGCGAGACTCGCATATTCGAAACATTATGCGCCCGCTACGTGTCTGCTTTACCCCTGGCTGGCGTTTGCTGCTACCCCCTATGAATTGGCTTCATCGCTCATCGCTTGGAATTGCACGACTAATCCCTGACGACTGCTTACGACATTTACATAAAAATAATTAAACGCTTCGCGGAACACCTAACTTATAGTGTTCCTTGCGTTACGCACCATCCATTAAACGATCGTTTTACTAAATCCTCATAGGTTATGTATGGGGATATGCTGACTAGAGAAACCTACCCTTATCCGCCATCAAAATCGCATTGATCTTACAGGGAGATTTTGAATGTCACATCGAATTCGATATTTCATTCAGTATCAGTTCCCACCCTTATCCAGCACGAGGTACCACCCTAAGAATCTGAAAGAACGAAGGAAAAAGTAATCCTAGGATGAAACCCAAAAATTTAACTGCCCTAAGCACAAACAGAAACCCCATACTAATACAAGCAATATATCCGTACCAAAAAATAATCCATAATCTTGAAATATTCGACTAGGTAATATAACGCTGATCCTACATTGAAAATAATCCACATCCCTTATCTCTCCGTACCAGCAACGATGTCACATCCCCTACGAGCGTATCCTACACCTCAATATAAAAAATATTGAGTTTATAAAATCAAAGAGCAAAAAATCTTCAAACGAACTTGTATCAATCATCAATAGCAAGACTGTACTGTTACGTACAGTACACCCTGTACTTTTCACTACATCACGGTGTCCACCCTAAGCGCATTTAACACCCATGCGTATACGTATGTGGAATCATCTATCACCAAAGCACCGGTTTAGGGTCACAGCTGTCGTCCTGCAATAGCAACTGCAGTCTGGTTAGCATCCACACGCGGATGCGTATGTGACTGCTGGTGCAACCGAGGGCTGGTGAGCATCGTGAAAAGTAAATGCTAACCTAACATAACAAGAATGTGTGAAAATGGCGTCGCACCGAAGCATTGCCATTGTCGTAGGTCAGGTATAGGATTACGAACAGCGGGTTAAAATCCAAGGACAAACGTCAAAGCAAGGCCTTGTGGTTAGACCTTTCGCACATTCCTCATTCACTAAAGCAGAATCCTCTTATCACTGTGCCACCGTATCGCATCGATGAATATACTACGTTCTCACATGTCATTATGTTCTTACATAACACAAGCAGACCAAGTTGAATCCCTAATAACGCTACTCGATAACAATGCCTATTATCGATGTTACTCGCGTATGCAATTCGGGATCTTATGCACCCTTATACCGTGCATACTTTAATCATTTATATTTCCATGAATTTTCGAGGCCACTTAATAACACATGAACTCCCGCTGGTCCTTTGCACAATGACACGTAGCACAGACTACCGTCTGATTTGAAATATACATTCATCCCTCCAATACTAATTCTTATACGCAAAATAAAAGTCTTTGAGATAAGCATAATGATACGTATGAACCCATTGAAACATTCTTGCCAATGTGAGTCCTCGTGTTATTCTTGTATACATCAGCTGTTTGCATTCCACTACAATGATCCAGTCCACGATCGAAAAGTTAATCAACGATGTCTGTCTTAATGACTAACGGGCGTTAATGGCAGTTCGATAATGAACGTTCTTCTTTTGTTTGTCCTAAAAGTACCTTCGAAGCGTTGTACATAAAATTAATAATAAATTTAATTATAATGGCAAATTTGTTTATAACCGAGAAACGTAAAGCCGCAATGTACAGTGCAGTCGTTATAAGGATTCTTTATGGGGATAGGTGCATTCGATGACGATGCAGTTCGTTGATGCATGTATTCGGCCCAGAGATCGCGACATGTTGTGAGGATAAGGGGGGTGGGGGGTCAAAATGCAATTCATCATTAGGGGAAAGGAAGAGAGAGAGAGAGAGACAAGGCGCGATAGATGGGGATAGCAGGATGAAATGCGAATGGTAGTATGAAAGAGGGAGGATAGCATTTTAGCCTTGTCCAAGAGGGAGACACTGTTCTCAGCGTTTGAAACGTGCACGCACCTAACGCATCAATCTTCTTCGCCAACAATGTTCGCTTAAATTACCCTCATCGATATCAAAGTGACGAGGATGAGTTGGGACGGTAGCGAGAGATTGACAGAGAGGGAAAGTGGGTCTGATATAAGGGTGGCGTTATATTAGTGGGCTATCTGCGATAGGGAGAGAGTGGTGCACTCATACAGTTAACGTAGTAGGGAAGAGCCCTTATCTGGGTGATAGTTCAAAATTGAGTTTATAAAGTGCACTCTTTCATAAAATCGACCTTTCGTCACGAACTTAAATGCATTCACTCTGAGGCAGATACTGCAGATCAATTTCTGGGAACGTGGAGGTGGGGTACGGTATATGTTGGGAGGGTGGATACATGTGTGGGATATCTGGAAGTTGTGAAATTGGTAACAATTTTTGGTATGAATTATCACTTTTTGGATTATATTTACAGAGATGTATGTGTACACGCGAGATATATATAGTGGCGTGTGAATTATACGGAGGATAAGTTTTATTCGTGCGAATTTCCAAGATGATAAAAATAAAGTTAAATGGTTCTTGGATTGGAATTGACGTTAAAAAAAAGATACGACAAAAGAATGAGATAGACAAATTTATATAGAGACATATAAACAGCAATGGAAATAGAGTTCTGGGATGCAACTGCAATACCGTAAAAATGTTCTCGGATATCGGTTGCACCGATGCACCGATATCGTGTTTAATGTTCCGTTATGAAGTTTATAGTCGTCCTTTATCGGCCATTATGATTGAAATTTTCACACTAAAAAAGGACGAAAGATAATCGTCAATACCGAACACTAATCTCGTTCGTGTTCATGTAACGGATATAATCTATACTATCTAGTAAACCGGGTAAGAATTATGGGCACAGGACGGATTATTAATTGATCGTTTTACATGGTTCATATAAGAGGTACGTCTATTGCGACTTAATAAAACAAATAAAAAATTAATAAAAAAAAGAAGAAAAATAAACATAATTAATCTTTATTTGTTTGAACATATTAAAAATCACTGATTTTATTACGTAATTTATTAGTTGAAATTTCAAAATTTTTTATAAGTATATGCTATATCCATTTGCTATGTGAAATAGGAAAGTGTAGTTTTTTCTGAATGTGTTCTGTTTATAGGGACCATCTCCTTATTCTTTAAAACGTTAAAGAATCCCGTTAATCTTATTCTGAATTACGACTACGGTCGTAACGTTGCGGTTCACGAAAGTAACGTCAGACAGAGTCTTTCTATTCGTTTATTTTCAACTGTTATGTTATGTTGTAATGGGGAAATAGGTGGAGGATTCCGCCAACGAGGATTGGTGTTAAAAGTGAGAAGAATCAATTTCTGTAAAGTCTTCAGTGCCCTTTAATTCAAGAATGGTTTCACGGCCTCTGGAAAATTTATGGGTTGACTTCGTTGAGGACATTTAATGCGGAACTTTGTAATATCTTGGTGCGTTCTGTAGCCGTATTATATGTGCACAGCTGTATAGTACAGTGTACAATGCTGTGTGTGTGTGTGTATATATATATAAACACAGAAGAGGAAAATTCGCTTGTTTAACGGTAAATTAGTAAAAGTCATCTCAGGGTCCTGTTACATGTTCTCGAAGCTATCGCGGCCTCCTTAACGAAGCTTGTTTTAATTATCCTCAATCAACCCTCAGGCCGTTCACGCAGTCCTGCGCTTAATTCCATTAATTGCAAAGTGTCTCCAACTCTCCTTATTTTATACTTGTATTGCAGTCTTTTTTCTTTTTTCTTTCTTTACACTTGTAATACTCTTGCTCATTCCCTTAGTTCTTCTTAAAAAGCTTTTTAATTTTCAAAATTAAATTCTCTTCAATTAAACGGCTTGCTTTTTTTATTTTAAAGTCTACAATATACTATGAATTTTTCATTTCTAATATAATAATTGTTTGATAGTAGACTGATAATTGATTGTTATTAACAATGTGTGAAGTATTAAAATTTCATTATGATAACTTGTCTTGGTACTATAATTAATCATCGTATCGCGCTTGTTTTATTTGCTTTATAAATTTCTTTCTTGTTGTATACACACATGACACTACGTGCTTCATCGAAAGTCCACCGAGATATCTTTGGTTCCTATAATTGAACAAGGCGAACGATCGTCAAACTGCGTTTTACGTAAATGACGGATAAGATAACGAGTCTAGTGAACAAGCTGGCACGGACACCGATGAAAAGTGATGATAAATTTCCACGAGGCGAGGACATAGGATGAAATAGAAGCATACAGTTCAATCTCGATTTTCAATAAATCTCGATAGAGGCGACACTGTCGCCGATCATGCGAATCCTATCGGCGACTCGGGAAATTAACACGTTTTCAGTGAATAGAATTTGGACGACAGCTTGACGACAGTGATTTACAGTTTAAAATAATCACGGTGAAATCTGTGGCAAGATCATCATGCAATGGTGGTTTATGGTAATGATAGTTCTTATCAGATCAATCTATCTCATAGGACACAGTGCATAGCGTGTACTTAAACATACCTCCTTTGAACTGACAAACAAAATATTCATTGTTAGCCAAAGGTTTGAATTTTCAATGAGAATTAAGATGCATTCGCTATCTTTATCTTGCAGATGTATGAATTAAAGACGCGTATTATTTAATCTGACACGAAGGATGATGGAACGTGAATTGAGCCTGGTTAAAACGTGATCAGGCATGCCTCCGGCCAAAATGGTAATAGTGTGCGCATGCGCACTAATGCCTGACATGTGCGTGCCCCTAAATGGAGCCCACGTGATACCGATTTTATCTACCCGCTTGTCTGGGTAGGATTGGCAGGGTGTATAGGGTGGAATACAAGAGGTGAGTAGACAGTTCATCGAAGTGTGGAAATTTCGTGCAAATGAGTAAATGCAGGATTCCGCGGAGGATCCTTGTTAATGAGAATGAAATCGCGATAGGCTCCTTAATTAAAATCGTGCGTACCAATTGGCGCGACGTGACGGCTCTACGGTGAGAAATGTTGGAAACATAAATTTTCAATTTTAACCGATGCCGAAATGTTGAAAAAGTTTAATTGGAGCCGCCGTCGCGGCGCCAGTCGGGCAAACTTTTAAAGCATTTCCGGTCGAGTTAGAAAAGTGTACCTCTTCTTTTAGGGTCGGTTCCGGACGGTAGGAGAAAAAATGTTCTTGGAAGACTGTCAGTCGTATGACGTAAAGTATAGCACAATGAGTTAAGATCAAACGCTTTACTATAGCATCCATTCAATTGCTTTTTATCCGACATTTTTATCAAGATTTCTTGTGCAGAGTTTTCAATGCGCGCTTCTTGATGCTCGTGCGGCCGATAAATCAAGACTGTTTTTTCTGTCAATAGTAATTGACGCAAGTTACTACCCGTTTGTATATTTCTCTTCGCAGTTCCTTGAGAATACGATATGTCCGACGTTCTCAGAATTTCGTCGCGGACTTCTTCAGTTCATCGTCGCTTCCGCAATCTGTGTTATACGCACGCATATACACGTCTCTGACTTCAGTTTGAGTTCTTAAATTTTATATTTATTTCTTGAGAATAAAAGTACGTTATTCGTACGGTACAATCGTCGAAAGAAATGATAATGATGGAAGTGGTTGGACTTTCAAAAGAACGAGACCCATTCACACAAGCATATTTAATTGCATCGTTCTCTCCAAACGGTACCAGGACGGAATTTCATCTGACAATTTTCGCAGAACTTTTTGTCACTTCCTGTGCGTGCGGTACCGTTTCTTTTCCGGCGTATGGTCGGGAAGCGTGGATACGTTGAATTTATGAGAGTGAGCTCAGGAAGGAACAGCACGTGTAGTGGGGATATGATGCGCGCGCAACTCCGAACCACGCTGCCGAACGGCATGGTCAGGTTGGACCAGTGACTCCGAAACGTTCGAACGAGTTGGATATACCGATTTTCGCTCCTGTATGAATTCTAACTCGAAGCCGGTTTATACCTGAAACTTTAAACAGTATAAAGTTCTCTTCGGTACCTCTAACCGCACTAAGGTCCCGTCTAACGATAGGCGACATCGTGAATAGTTTTAAATCACCCTGGCACTCTAGGCTAGTTTGCAATTGTTTGCAAATAAACTTTTTCCGGAAAGCGAAATCTTTTGTGTCTTTGACGGACTGATAAGAAACACTAAGCGGAAGAAAGATACATGCAGAAGGACAAAAAGTGTTCTTGTGGTGCTTTTAAAGTGAACTTGCGAATAAACAATTGCTTATACAGAACAATTTTAGGCCTAGTTATGTACTGTATCTGAGTATTAAAAGTCACTTTAATTCCTGAGATTAACTTAGGATTCTTTATTTTTATCAAAATGAAATTGACCATTGGTTTAGTATTCTTGACAGTGCTCGCGATAGTACTATCCGAGCCGAATAATACTAAAACAAAAGTAAGAGTTTTAAAGTGCTGCCGTGACGATCTGGAGTTGAGAGCATCGGATGAACCCGGAACAGTAGCAAAATGTGTAACGTCACAAGGTCCTTGGTTACCACTGATTTATTCTCGAAGGCATCAAAAGTTTGTATCCAGCATACCAAACGAATGGGAAGTAATCGAAGGTACGAAACCAAGATGTCCCGACAATACTGTCCTCACTTTCGTACCCGACGATGCAGAACCTTTTTTTCTAATGGAAGAGGGTCACGCATTCCTCGGCATCGAACACAACGAAAGTGTAAAAGCCGGCGAATACTGTGCGGGTTCTAAAGCTCTCCTCGTCTGTGCAAAAAGGACAGAGAACGCGGCGGCAACTAAGAAGCCTCAGGTACATCGCTGCTGCGGAAAAGATGCAATTTTTGAAGAAAACCACAGAAAATGCACTCTGTTAAACGACGATCCAGACGCGCCGCCATTGCTATCAAATGCGTCGATGGTGGATATCGTACCTGGCTTTCCAGCATGTCCAAATTCCGAGAAGTTCGAAATTGTCGGAAAGGTCGAAGACGCCGTGCTATTTCCCAACGGAGGTTTGGAGGTCAATGGCATCCAATTGCCAACTGGAGAATACTGTATCGAAAGAATCATGGAGACAAAAATTGCCAAAGTCTTTGCCTGCTCTGAACACAATCCACAGAGGTAAAACAATGTCTTGATAAAATTTTTCTGATCACAGTGTAACGTACAGCTTAGCATATTATCCGTGTAATATATGTCTATTTATCAGAGAAGAAAGGTTTCAAGGTTTTGAGACTTCAAGGCTTTGAACCGATTCTTACGTCGCTCGAGAATCGTGATTCGTTTCGAGTCACGCTTCGGACTATAAGGTTGCCAATGATTCACGAAGGGAACCGGAGTAACGGTTAAGAAAAAAAATAAATAAAAGGGGGACAAAAGGGCTCGAGTTTTTGATCGGCATAGAATAAGTGGCAAGGGATACCCACGGTGCTTTACAAGTAAACCCCAGAGTCATCGTTATCGCCACCTTTTACGAGGTTATATTCTGCAATCTAACGACTTTGGCTCTCTCGGCCATCCTCGTGCATCTTCGGCGGTGTCCTGGTACTAAAAAGGGCACCGAAATAAGGTGCAATTAAATCCTGAAGAAAATACAGGACTCCCCGTCGCTACCATTCCTTGCGCATGCGACATAATAACAATTAAAGCGATGCCAGTATTATTCCTATAACTGTTTCCTTATTATGCTTTTAATGTCCTTTTCTTGAACCAAGCGCCCAATGGCGTCCGTGTTATATTACCAAAGGGTACCGGGCGCCGTATTCCTTACGTTGATTTTCAACCGTTTTTATTACCAGCCGCTCTTACGAAAGCCGATCGTAAAATCGGCAAGCGGAGAAATTTAGTTGGAGGTAGACGAGAAATATGCAGGAATATTAATACCACGGTCATTATGGGCCTGAGTCTTATTTGGTTTCGGTGCCATGGACGAAAGTGAATCTCAGTGTGGTGAGACTGGTGTTATTTTCTTCTACTCTTTCTTCCCATTTCGTTTCTTCCATTTTTTTTCACGATGCTTAATCTTCCGTCAGACTCTCGCGGGCCCACCTCGATGTGGACGACCCACTTTAGTTCCCTTGGAAATTTTTGTCCAGGCCTTTATTTATCGTAAGGCGTCAATCGTTATTTCGTTATAAAATAATTCCCGGCGACCTCTCACTACCGAATAACCCATATGGCAACCCGTTCGTGCTGGACCATTTAAACAGATCTCCGTGCAATATCGAAGTGTATATTTAGAACAGCGAAGGATGAACGACTGACGTAAATGTCGTGTGGTATGAATGAAAGTGGAGTATTTCATTAGCATCCAAGCCAAGACTTTCTCCTTCAAACTTTCTCTTAATCCCATCTTCAAAGCCGGCCCAGGACCTTGTCGCACCTAATCATTGTAGTCCCTTCGATTTCAATTTGAACATTGCTGACCGGTCCGTGAATCCATAAATCAGAAAATGAATTGTATGCATGCGATATTATCAACCGGATATTTACGTTATTATCGTATCTCTAAATCATCCATTTTCCGGGCAAATCGGAGCATGTATTTCATTCTGGTACAAGGGGTTGTTGTTTGTCCCACACTTTTCAATATTACAGTAGGAATATAGTGTACATGCAGTGCCATTAAATTTCGCGAATACACCTAGTATTTGTTCGCTTTTTTTTTCCAATTAATAGTTGCATCCGAGCGTGTACCGTATCCATTCTCCACTATGTAATTTTCCATAAATCAGTGTAACCCAGGAAAATTCAAAAGACTCGCACGTAAACGTAGAGGGTTGGAAATCAGGCTTTACGCTCTGCCGTGTCCATTAATCTATGTATACCCAGTATACAGAAACTGTCTAACGTATCAAGTCTTCTTCCACTCTCTGCTTAGATATCCAGAGTAACTATACGGAGAACCTAGAATCCCATCTATTTTCTTCGGTATACTTGGTTGGCAAACTACCAAGCAATACAGACTCTCCACTATAGTTCAGAAATGGTCCAGTAACGTTAACATGAATTTCGATATGTCGCAGCTCGGTGGTCTCGAAGGCGGACATCAGGTTCACCTTGTATCCGCTCGCCTTCATCATCAGCGTCATCTTCCTGGCAGCGACCTTGGGAACTGGATGGCTCCTACCAGCATCTCATCACGTATTGCACTGGCGCTGCCAAACCCATCACATCGCGTGTCTGATGCTGGGTGATCTTGTCATGGCGATAATTCAGCTAGGCAGTGGTTCGATCATAGGTCCAAGTTGTAAAGCATTAGGTAAGTCCATGATTAATTCATTTGTGTTCTTTCGTATATGCGCGCGCACATACAGACTCACTTTTATACATGTAGTCTATATATACGAGTCAAAGGTACTAAACCTGGATATAATGTACAGGATTACACGAAAATATTGTATTGACTAAAGGTCCAACCAGTTCGTTTGATTTCCATGATAAAATCACCAATTAGTACAATCCTCCTGAATAGCACTGTATAGAATTCCATACCATTGGCAGAAGCCACGAAACTTTCGAACCGTAACCACCAAGCGATATATGGTCGGACTCAAACTAGGATGAGCCGGGATAATTCCGACAGGGACTTTCGAGCTAATTATTCGGATAATCGACGTAATCCCTGGCGAAGCTCGTTTCGCACCGTGACGATCATCGATTAGCCAAACGTTGTGGGGTATGGTTACCAGCGGTTCTTCCACTGCCGAAGAAATCATCAGTGTACATGTTACACAATGCATTGGATGCGACTATGTTTCACGATGCTTTGTTGACGTATGGGATTTTCGAGGGTTCGTATCCCCTGGTGGTATGGCGTTGAAATGAGTTAAAAGAAAAACAATGACCCCGAGTTTCCGCTTGTACTTGCCTGCGCCGTGTAAAGGTCGGCGACCTTTCGTTCACCGAAATGACTCGAGAAAGGAGAAAGTGGAACGGAACTTCACGGCCCGACCTACATTTTACTTCAGGAAATATTATCCTCCTTGGATTCTTGCGTACAATAATCGATAGATACTTTTGCTCGTACAGTGATTGATTCTCATTGAATATCGCTTATGACTCATTGACGGACGTAACGAGCATTCTTTCGTTGATTCTTGTAATATATATATTTTTTTTCCTTCCGCCGGCGACCTGACTACAATTTCTACCGGTTTCTGGACATGCCGGTGGTGCAATTACTACGCGCCAATGGACAGATAGCGATGATAATATCTAACTGGCAATTACCGGGCAATCGAGTCGATACCCAATTAATTTCAGCACGCGTCTCATCTGCTTCTATATATATATCTATATATATCTATATACACATATATTGTGCATTGCAACGACACCAAAAAATTATACAGGTCTCTTCATGGTATACCTTATTCATTGGTATCATTGCCATTCAAAGCTTTTGCTATGTATACATATTCTATTCAGTACCCAATTTCCGTGAATACAACGTTTCGCATAAACGCACTGTGTACGTATCTCATTACTGACTACGTTGCATAATATAATCAAACCGTACATTTAGCATAAAATCATAGCGTCGCATTAAAATTTAAATTGCACCGACTTCGTGGCTTCCGTTACGGAGGTTGGATTTTCGAGTGGAAATTTCTTTCTTTTTTTTTGCCTACTTCACGCTTCATTTCATTTCAGTGAATCCACGACGAGTCTAATTCTCATTTTTATTTTTTATCTTTTTAATCGCGGTAATACGAATAATGGACATTATAGCGATTAAAGAATTTTAATGGCGATTTTCTACGGAATAAAGAAAAATCTCGCTGCTTGCTATTACATGCTTAATTAATGGCCATCATGTGTCTACTGAGTGCCCTTAGAAAGACACAAGTCGAGAAGCGCCATTTGAATTCTTTCTTCTTCTCCCCATCATAAAAACATACGTAACTCTCAGTTTGTACTCCATGGGATTACTTCTTGCAGCTTGCAAAGTTATTCTTTGGATCGACTCCGACGTTTCGTTACTGTTTGCAAGGAATTGCCAGTTTGACGGGTGTTATGACGGTCGAAAAATATAGTGGTGACGTGGGCGACCACTAACAGAGGCGGGTGTCGCGCTTCATCCCTGATTAAATAATATCGCCCTTATAGCGATATCCCAGTGTCATAACCTTGTTCCGTCAGCCGTTTTTATAAATATCTAATTACACTAGGAAACTAATATCAATATGTTATTTTAAAATGGGATAAGAACTTACTCGAGTTGACTCTGGTTTGACTCTGCTGTAATCGTAGATTTTGATAAGGCCCCTCGACCTGACTGTATGCGTGTTTCACGTACGCAGTGGGATACAGTGTGCTGGTGTACGGGGCCACCCATCAACAATGAGCCCTTTATAATAAACAACTGTTGTAACTCCTTGAAAAGTCTCTATGGTGTATCCAAGTATGCCAGGGAATCCCAGTTATAAAAGCTTAGAATAATGAAATCCTAAACTCGTGTACTTATTGGGCGTTTGTCATTGAAGAATAGGTTGATTTAATATTCTGTATGTGAGATTAGCTTCCTTCTTGTTTTGGGCTACTTTTTGCTCTACGGGTTCCGATAGCTTTCAGGGACCTATCATGACCCTATGATATGGGTCTACGCTCTTGGGAGGTTATTAATAGCGATTTGTTCCGTCATTCTTCCTTTGGCACTCGTACCAACTTCCTTTTTGGATAATGGAACTTAGTGTGAGATCAACTGGTGTAATTGAAAATCACTAAAGCCATAATGTTGCTGATTGCGTTTCGCGCGACTTTCGAAACTATTTATACTGCCTTATTGGCTGGTTACTGCGAGTTGGTCAGCACGTGGGTCCAAATGGCGGCAACTTTAATAGAATTTAATTTGTATCTATGATCGGAAAAGACCGTCTCTTTAACCTTCGTTACTGGTTGTACAAACGTATCGATTTTATTTATCGGACAATTAGCGGCATCACGGGTACTTGCCTATTGATTAGAATCTAAAGCTGCTCTGGGGTAGTTGATTCGATCGTTTTTTAAATTTTTATTTTTCGCTTTGTATTTCCATTGCGATGCTTCTATCGCTTGTACTCAGAGGTCGGGAATTTTCGGAAACAAGAGAAGCGCGCTTCTGCTTTGTATACGACTACGAAAATGGGAGGGGGGGGGGGGGGTCGGTATACGTAGGAGAAAAAAGAAGTCTAACGGAGGGTCGCGTCACCCTGATACATGGCGTTGCTATAGAGCGCAGCGTTCATTGTGAAAGCGGACACCCTTGGGAGAGATGCTGCGTGCTCCTGACAACTCGGATCGGATTTTCGAAAATTAGGGTTGACATCGGAAAAGAATTGCACGGGCAAGCTTTTGATAGCGGGAGAAGGAATCCTACAGTCGTTGACATTGGAAATACATTTCTATGGAGATTTACATTTTGCATATAACTCTGAGTATATCGAATAAGGTGGGACGTGTGATTTTTATTTTAAAAAGAATTCTCGTAATATACTGGCCAGAGTTATCAGTGCAAAGTGACTCTGAAAAAGTTGCCATATAGAGATTGTAAGACAATTGACCAATTGAACGTTGGGTCGAGTGATGTGGCCCTGACAAAGAAGCGATGAAAGAAGTCGCGAACAGGCGACTGTATGTAGACGAGGCGCTAAAGAGACTTATGGCGCCATGGGGTCCCTTAGCGTCTCTTGCCATCGGGCCTGGCAACTCTTCTTGCCCTCTGGGCGCCGATTACGCTTGCCTCTTCGTGCTATAAATATGATTAATGTCATGCGTCCCGACGCATCCACTATTTACGTCGATGTTAAAATTCGCTCGATTCGATTTCACCCTTTCCCGCCGGGAATTCTCGAAGACGTATGTAAATTTTCATGGGCACCTTATACGGGGAGTTGTGGAAATGACAGAGGTGACGTACGACTGGATTTCGGAAATGGCTTCCAGCATTCCGTCAGACTTTCCCCATCGGAATCCGGCAATCAATTTCTCTCTTAGTTCTCGCACCCTCCTTTCGCGATGCTTCTGCTGACTTCTTTGCCAAGGGTAGAATACACAGTGATACAAGGGGACAGATATTTTGTCCTCCTATCCCCAGCTTCACTCGTTTTCACGTAATCTCATTAGCGAATGAAAAGAAAGCGTCGTGGAGTACGTCAGGAAAGAGGGCGCCACTTATACTCGGAAAAATAACGTCGTCTCAACAAGCAGAACATCCCTTAGCAAAACTTGCGAAAATTCACTTAGGCCTTTCAATAGGCCGTGTGTACCAACGTACTCCATTCAGGGTGAGAAAAGCTCAAGGGACGCTTTTGTGATGGTACGAACCTTTCTTGTCCTTGTAAACAACAACAAAAACGGTTAAGGTAATGGGGGTGTAAAAAGTTAAACGAGTAAAATTTGCTCCAGTTTTATCATGAAAAATTTCAAATTCCTTGAACCACTCTGTAGACCCGTTCGCGGGATTGTTCTTTGCGTATAAAAAAAATTAATCACCCAGCTTCTGGTTATGGGAAACCCCTTAACCGCAAGGGATTCCATGGGGCATCAGCAGCATCCCATAGTAAGGACTCGCAGGGATGATAACCCGTGGTGAATCCAACCGGAAAAGGTTCACCTTCTTTTTTTTTGCGAAACCGCTACCCGCACCACCCATTCCCCAAACAGGCCAGCAACGCCTACGGTATCTACTCTATGGTACGTTCGTACTAAGTTTTATACCTGGTGGTCGTAGCTTTCACGTTGGAATGCGTCCATTTTACCCATTGCCGGGTCGAAGGGAATCCCACGGAGCCCTGGACGGAGTTCGGCCAGACAACGTCGACGTTAAAACAACGAAACGACACGGCGCCACGTGCTGGCGAATGCGTACCAGACAATTGAGGACATCCATTCTCGGTACGGTCGGCTTTTTCTTTCAGGCTTCCCTTCATATCCTTGCTATATCTATCTGTGTATCCAGCCTGACCCTCCGTCGAGCCTGTTATATACCCAACACGTTGTCTTGTCCTTCCCTTTTCTTCCATTGCGTTCGCATACCACCCCTCTTCCTCCTACTTCCCCTCTCTGACTAACAATCCTTATTCTTTTACCCCTCTAACCCTTCGTCCGGCGCCCGCAGGCTCCTCGCACCATCACATTGTACTCGCATCTTCGCTATCATTCTTCGCTTCTAAACGTTAAACCTCGGGTAGGGTACCACTAATTTTTTTTCTTTTCTTATATAGATATCTCTTTTTACTTGGTTTCGAACAAATGTCTGGTTATTCCTTTTCTTCGGTTCTCCTCGAAAAATCCTTTCAGTCGAATTCTCGTTCGACCGGTTGAAAGAATCTGGCGGGGATTCAGAGACAGGAATATGGACTCGGAGTATGTTTTGTTCGAATTGTTTGACGAACTCTTGGTAATAATAATGACGACACGGATGGGGAGTTTTTGTATCGTGCAGGGTGCCCCTACGCGTGGTAATGGTAAGAGTGGCTTTTCTCGTGGTTTTACTTTCGGAAATACATGTCTTCCTATTCCTCCTCCCTATGGTCATGCACTCTCGACACGGTTCGCTTACTTGATTTATCGTCGTCTAGCCAGCTACACTGCGTCTTCGGCGGGGATAGTTAATCCTCGTGGTTTTCTGGCGTTGATTTTCAGCAAGTATTTCCAAATCTTGGGAATATTCCGGCTACCACGAGGTATTTGCTTTTTATCTGGGGTATTTTTATATAAGCGCGACAAGAGCCACTGACACCTTTATTCGTTAGTTATTACTATGGCGGGAATGTCGTTTGTATAACTATAGATATTGTAGAGAGACGAAGATTGAAATTGCTGAACGGAAAAATTTTTATCACGGTAAGAATTATTTTTCTGGTATTTCAGTCTTTTCGATTCGACTAGGAACGGCAGTTTCCACCTCGTGAGGTTTACTCTTCTGATCTGGTTCTGGTTGTGTGTACTTAATGCAGACTGATATTTTGCCTGGAAAAAATGATGAAGTGCATTACGCGAAAAAATTTATTCACTGCCAGATTCGCTACATCCGTTTGTGAAACGCGAACAAAAAACTAAAATTATACCCTCCTATATATTGTATGCAAAGATACATATACGTATAGCGCGTAATGATTCTTTCGCAGTTTACCTTCATCGCCCTCGACTGTTTTCTCACACCCTCGACAAGATGGCTGTCTCCACGCGCGATGCGTGAAAATATTTATAAAACGTTCAAGCGGGCTTATTGTACACCCTTGGAAAAACATATTGCCATCGTGCCGAATTAATTGCTGTCGAAATAGCATACACGTCCCTGCATATCCAACCTCGACGAGCTTTTTGGCTTATTGCGGGAGATAATATTTTCAGATCGCAGAGCACTCGGCCAACATTTAACGAAAAATATTTTCCATTTCGCAGAAATCGACGGTAGATGAACGTGGAAGAGATAAATTCAGCAGGATATATTAAACATCAGTTTGTATAATCGATTATTCGAATAACCATGTCAGTGCACTGTTTATTTTATTACAGTCATTTCATATTTTTTGCATCTTCAAATTTTTTGCAAAATCGACTAATTTTGGTAAATCGAATAGCAGCGAGCAGCCAACCAGATTTTTCCGTGGCACGAAACTTTGTGCTGCTTTTCTCTATGCGGTTTCCTCCTTTACTCGGCTCGCTGCGAATGCACAATATAGATCTAAGCTTACACGCTTTTCCATTGGAATTTTACCTTTTCTTTTGCATTTTCTTCCTCCGCCGCGCGGCGCCTTTATTTACGTATTTTCCAGCGACACGCTCGGCGACACCGCAAACCCGCAAACCCCTCGCGGTCTCGAATCTTTGCGAAACTTTGCCACGGCAATTTTGGCAAAAAGTGTCTCCCCACCGTACGCTTCTTGTTTCTTCCTTCTCCGAATGCCTATGGGTTCTGCCCTTGCTACTCTTACTATCGTTTATTCTCCTCCTCTCGTCTCCTCGTACCATCCGCAGCACACTCCTGCCAAATCTTGTGTATTCCACTCGCGAAAACTTTTCGAAACTCTTTTACCCTCTACGACGCTGCTTCGATTCCAAGTATAGTAACGCACTACAGATCGAGGCGGAAGAAGGTAAAAGTTTAACGATCCAATCGACGAGACTTTTGCCTGACCACTTTTTTTCTTCCGGATCTCTATTTTACCAAATTGAGACACTTTACCGTCTACCTTATATCCCGACTTACAGTGTACCTTAGGAAGGAAAAGATTCGTATAGTTGCTTGCGTTACCATGGATTAAAACTTTTCGCCCATTTGAACTTTTTCATTGATACGAGGAAAACAATGATATAAGAAAAACAATATTGCTCATAGCAGAATTTCACGGGACATGCAGTTTTAGTGCGACTCCGATGCTCGTTTATCGTTCCAAGTCGACGATCTATGCTGTCATTAACATTTTCCCATGAATCCTACGTACTCGCATTACTTCACGATGTAACTTACAATTAGTATTCACTCTACGACACGAGTGGAATGCGTCCTACACAGCCATTTACTATACGATACGAAAGACTTGCACGCGCCAGGTGAAGGAAGCCTATGGTTTCCTACCTACGTACCATATGGCGATCGCCATAAGATACTTCTTACAGGTTCGGGAAAGGGCGCGGCCCATTGTTTACGACAAGCGACCTAGCCTAATCCTACTCTCCGAATGATCGCGTTGAAGCTGTCAGAGACAAGAAATTTCGGTTGGTTTCAATTATTAAGAAATAATGAAGTCTGGACTTTCGTTATTTACAACAATGAGTATCACGCCCTCCCCGAGTACAGCTCTCACGACGTTCTCGCGCCGTTTTCAATCGCACAAGATCAAGGGCCTCCATTCATAAAAGCGAGGATTCATGTTTTTTTTCTTCTGTTTATCGGCATCCATGCAACGACCCACATAAAAAGAAATGACGATTCTTATTCCTCGAATACGACCATCCGTCTCTATGTGCGAGAAATTTCTCGTGTCGCTTCACGAATTCCAATACGACGTATGTCTATCGAGTGGGAGGTTTTCAAGAAGAAATAAAATAAAAAAAGAATAGTCTTTATACGATATTTAAGCGCTCAAGTTGTGCCGGTACTGCAGTAGCTACTCGAGTACTCGAACGCTTTACATACCTGGCACGGAAACGGCCAGCAGGAATGAATGAAGTTATTTCGGTTAGCTCAAGTGGCGACTTTATTTTCGCACTCTCCGATAAGAACGGAATGCATTTTTGCCAGCCGATCCCAGACCAAGTCCAATCTCGAGTGTGGATTAGCTAAAAATCTATTTCTGTTTACAGTTACTTGGAACACGTATTCGCAGGCAATGTGCCGTGTATCTATTTGCATACCTTCGTAAGCAAATAAAGATCCCTAGATTGTTCTTTAGGGAGTATCGAAGGTTTAGGTACGAGTACCCTTTTTCCCTTTTTGTTCGAAAAATTATACCTAACCTAACCCAACCTGACTCTTGGGCCGATACCTATATCGATTTCACGGATCTTGTGCCTCTCGTGGGAACATTTTATGGCGTTATTTAGCTCGGTAATAAAGTTACTATCGGACCTCCGACGGTCACTGAAGAATCAGAATAACTAGGCCGCGTAACAAAGACTCGTAGTAGAGAAGGTAGACTTACATTAGAGTCTGGCTAAGTAGAGCATGAAGAAACTGACTGTAGTATAGATGCGTATTCTCCTGCGTTCACGTTTCAACAAACGCACGTATTTTGTATCGATGACTAGTATTGGCACAGGTTATTTCTTTTTTCATATATTCTTTTTTCAATTATTGTGTACAACGAGACTACTTTAGTGGTGTTTGTTTTTAAAAAATTTACAGTATTGTTCACTCCCTCATTCTTTACATTCCCTGCATTCCTACTATATCTCTGGTATCGCATGTGTACGATTACTGGATACGTTAACTGTATACACGCTGTAAGGCACACGTAACTTTTGTAAGAACCTGTATTGGTTTAATACAAATTCTAATGACTCAATTTGATACGGTGATTCCTACATGGTCTTTCTTTGTCAAGTGATCCCTTTTCATAGGTGTATGCCTATTAGCAGCGTGTACTGTATGTATCTTTACCGCACGTTAATGATATGCTTTTATATATAAATAAAAAGGATTGGAATAGGTACCGGTTCCTATGGTGGCTTACACTCGTTTACGGTGACTTAAATCCAGGAAACGTCGAAGTCGGGCTTGTTAGATAAATTGAGAACAGGGCGAAGCGAATGCTGCGATAAATGTGGCAGATACTCCAATTGCTACTCTTCGTTCCGTGACTCTTATTTTTATTCGTTTCTTCTTCCAGCACTTTTCGTTGAATCCACGCCTTGTGCTTGGATTCGTAATTATTTTAATGTGACTGCCTTATTATTTTAATGCGTACGACCTTAGATGAGCGACGTCGTCTTGGATAATTAATGTTTCTTTAGAATTTTCGTTTCTTTTTTTACTTTGGAAACTTTCGACCAGCACGTTACGTGGTGCCGGAGAAAATTTTGGATTTGTCATACACTCGGTGTATTCTCGTGCGAGACTTTGACATGTCACTGTCAATATGAGCGAATGCGCATTTGAGCATAGATATTTTCCGTGATATTATATTTACGTCAATATTTAAAAATTAAATATTTAACAGTTGGTTATCTGTGCCAAGATAGGTACTTGTTATTCTTTTGGTATAGATAAACGAGACGAGTCGCATGCGTCTGACGTTCAGTTAACAATTCTATCAAGGATTTTTGCTTTGTAAAATTTTAAAATTTTCTGGCCCCCATTGTTTGATTCTTTGGCGAAGCACGTGCTCGACATGCCGAAGTCTCGCTTAACAGAAAACACAAAGAAAGAACCAGGGAATCTGAGACCCACATGACGAGCACCTTTAGCAGATGCTTCCAGAAAAGTCCTTTTCGAGATTTAACGTTACCAGAGAATGGACCGGTTCGTTGAATGTGTGTGTGTGTGTGTGTGTGTGTGTGTGTGTGTGTGTGTGTGTATTGTTGGCCGGTACCGATTCCACAGCTGTCAAAGAACCTTTGGGTTTCATGTACATCTGTTGGGTTTTATAATTTCTTATAGCGTGACCTTCGAATTCCTCACTTCCTCCTATTTCTTCTAAAATACCTTCCTGCTCACCCTCTCGTAATTTCTCTCTTTTTACTTCGCCCCGAGACACGCTCGGATAATCATCCTACGCTTTACGTTCCTACTTTCTCGGGTCAAAGGTTCCCACACTACAATTTACGGTCATTACTCTAACATTTGTTGCCTAGATTCTTAAGTACATCAGAACCATGTCTATGCACATGTGACAGTAAGCAGGTCGGAATTATACAATTTCTAAGAATCTAAGAATAGCTGGAGAATCTTCCAAGGACAACAAATTACGATAGACTCAATATTTCTTGGCGAAACTTACGAATCCGAGAAATCTCACAATGATCTATATATATATATATATTTAGGTAGTAAGAAAACTCAATTCAATATTCCACTCGCAACACAGGGACGCGTCCTATCGTCTCCGGCCTTAAATTGACTGCCTAGCCAGAGTCAACCCCTTTCCACGCTTTCGGCCTGACTCGAATTTTTTATTAAATCCCCGCCACTCCATAATGGCGATTCCTACCGTGTATCGAGATAAAATTCAATTTTACCACTCGTGCCTGCCGGGCTGCTCGGTTTATTTACCCTTCCACGGTTTCCAATTGGATGCGCACCTACCGTCAGAAATAAAATTCTTCCGCTGCTTGCCCAACCGATTCCCAACCCTCTTATACCTCCTGCTCGGACCTACTTGCGTTCTACTGTCTTCGCACTCCAAACACACTTTACACCGTCTATAACTGTATACACGTGTGTCTAACCAGGTTCTTACATAGTTGAATACACTCTGAGTATCGTGTGTGCACACGTTACCTACGTGCCAGTCTCACCTTGGTTACTAAACGGAATATGATACCTACTGCAGAGCGTGTTTGCTCAAATAATTGCTCAATTTTATGGCAAACCTCCCTAACCCACATTTCGTCCATGTTTGTGTTCACGGGGAGTAACGAGCGCGCGATAATTGAAATGGATTCAAAAGGGGGTCGATGGCTCTGCAAATCGAATAAGAAGTGGATTGGGAATGAACAAAAAAAAATCAATCAACCGAGCACTCTGGAGAACCGCCAAAAATTTCCGCTATCCTCGCGCGCACGATATCTAGGAATAATTCCAAGTCTTTTAAACGTTCTGACCTTGCCGGTAATAGCGGATAATTAGCTAGATGAGAGTATCTTACGGTCGGCGGATTCCCGTGCTACTCGCGCGATTGCGCGAGAAGTACATTGTTTCGGAACGTATCCTTGGATGCTGTCAAAATATCGATTGTTTGGTTTATCATCTTTTCTGTTTCTCGCTCTTGTTCACGATGAAGTGTTGCCGTTGTACGATTTGAATTATTTTTATTGTTAGCGGCAGTGTTTTTTTAATGCTATTTTAATTGTTTTTTTTCTCTCTTTCTCTCTTTTTCTTTTATTATGTCCGCTCTCATTTTCTTTTCTCTCAGCTCCTCTTTCGATTTCCCTTACTTTTACTCTCTTCGATCGTCATATTTCGGCGTGCTTTGTTTCGCTTCGGCAACCATCGAAACACGCGCTTCCGCTCTGCGGGCACAATGGCGCCCTTTATGCCATCGGGCTCTTCTGCAGTTGCGGCTTTGTGCGATGTCGCTTCGGGTACCATTGGTCGGCCATTGTTTCGCGTTATTGTGACTAAATTATCGTGCTCCGTCATTGATTTATGCGATTCTCTTGTCCCTTTGCACCGTGAATGGATGTTACGTCCCTGGGGGCAGGGTCTGTGAGGATATGTCGTTTTTTTCAAAATATAAATATTTTTATTAGACTAACCTTTAGGTTGTGGAATTGCGTATTAATATTCTAATTATTCGGAAATTTAGCAATTTTCTAAAACACGTCGATTACGCGCTGGTCTGGCGCTAACGCTAATTTCCCTCGGCCTGTCAACGAATCCCTGAGGCCACTATATAACGTACCCTCGGGACTCTCTTGAACGGTTATTCCGCCGTCGAGAGCGGAAACATCCCTCAACTATATTTGGGGGGTAGATTTTCTCGAGTTTCGGCAAAAAGAGGGGTAGCCTGGAAAAACAAAGCTTCAACCTTGGGTCAAGACCAGAAACTCATCGGAGAATTTTGGGAAATGGAGCGATTTCGAAAATCGAATGAAGCCTAAACGGAAATTGCGTAATCGGCCGTCTCTCCCCCTTCCCTCTCTCGCGCCGCTCTTGAGAGGCAGGACGCGTTTGCAGTCGCAATATGTGCGTTGTGCTCAGGCAGTCCCTCTGGCGACAACTACGTATACCTATATTGTGTATGTATAAGGGTGGCAGCCGGATAGGCAACCTTGTGACAGATTCAGGTTTGTATTCAAAATGCGACGCAAGCCGTGTCGGGCGACTTGTGCTCCTGGGAAATGCCATTCGCACTCCCATGTGTATTCGCCCTGTACAGAACTATCGTTGAAACGTACCGCGACTTCCGCCTGAAATACGTGCTGATCATTGAGAAGGCGTCTTAAACTTCCGCGAAGCTTTATTGCAATGATATTTATAGTTAGATAGAATTAAGTTCGCTGAGATTGTCGCGAGAAAAGGGGATGTTGGAAAAAGTAATTTGCTGAATTGGAGATGGTTTTTTTGCCTTTTTTTTCTACGTTTTACAACTTTAAAAAAAATATTTTTTAATCTTTTCTTTCGGGGTAAAGGCTAAATGAAAGGCAGGTGCACCCACGAACATCCGGTTGGTACACAGAGTAGTCCACTTCCGCCTTTTCGTTTAGCCATAAGGCACAGGCATTTCCGGTTTCACCTGATGGAAAACTGAGATTTCTTAAATACACCCTTTAAACAGCGGAGACTTTTTTTTGGATCTTTTGGTCGTTGTAACGTTTCTTTTTGTTTTTATATTTCATAGTTACATAACCCGCTTATCAATACTTACCTAAGAATTACGTGAATACATGCATCGAGAGACGAGGTCGATCGGTGTTATATTATTACGAATTCTCGGCAAAACGAAAATCTGTGATTTTGGTGTCTTGCCAAAAATTTCCATGGAACGTCGCGATGCTCTTTTTTACGTTATGCAAGCTTTCCCCTTTTTCCCCTTACTCCAAGTTAGATGTCACTGTATATACTTTTCGTATGATTTTTTTGTATTCATAGAAATCCGCCGTATTCAAAGGGTATCTTCTTTTTTCATGACGGTATTGCTTCTCTTCAGTAAAATCACGTACAGGGAAATACCTATTTTAAAATGAAATTCGGTTTTTTTTTACTTCGTTCAATTCGTCAGTAACCACTTCAGGACCCACTTCTACGTACGTGACTCTACGGGCTGATTCATCGCTCTCGTCTACGATGCGTAAAGTAACTGTAAGCCATGACGTTACGCTAAACAATTTACGTGGATCTCGGCAACCTTTCTATCCGCCATTTTCCTGCTTTCGAACGCGCATCCACGTTTCCTGTTTATAATCGTAACGCTGCGCTGCGTTTTTTTTTATTAGGGAAATAAAACGCGAGGCAGACAAAAACGAAAACTTGCCAAACGAGGCGCGTCGGCAGTATCCAGCGCGATGAATACATAGAAAATTGATTAATGACCCCGGGACCGCGTAGAGCCGAATTAATATTTTCGAACAACCCCCGTATCCCTTGTGGAGGCTCCGTTAATTTTCTTGACGCGGAAAAGCGATGCCGGGCATTGTTCCGGGAAGGGGGGGAAAGCAGGAGTGGGAAGAATTATCGTGCAGTTCGGAGAGGAGTAAAAAAAAGAGGTCGAAGACACTTTGGAGAAAAAAAGGAAACGTGCAGGAAAAAATTAATTACAGAGTGGCATCCCCAACGGACACGCAATTCGTCACGGCGACGACGTTAATCCGAACGTCGACGTTGTACGGCGTCGATTCGCGTTCGAACTGGCGAAAACAACGACGTCACTCTTCAGCAATTTTAGGAACACTAGACGTCCATCCACCCACGCGATTGCTATTCTAATAATGTACACGTATCCTTTACTTTGGATTATATATATTTTTAAATATTTATTTTCATACGTCGATACATTCTTTTGGCAATACGTTCCCCGAAGGTCAACCGGATTAAGAAACTGTTTATGTAATTGATGTCAATAGTCATAAATGTCCGGAAACGTTGCGGACGCGAATCACCTTGTGAATTAACATGCGCCGAGTCCCATTTCCATGAGAACGACACACAGCAGACTACCCGGGTTATATTTACACAGGCTTCTCTGATTCATCGACCTCTTCTTCTTGGCTGCATTTACTTTACCCACCAGGTATGTTTTCAACCTCGCTTCGCACCGATGTTAGCGACTGAGCTGTTCATCAATAGTTTTTTATTAGCTGCTGTAATTATCAGGCTGTGATTGTTTCACTCCCACGGGAAAGTTATATGTTCGACGTATAGACAAAATAGTCCGTATTCACAACTCGCTCTTAAAGTCACTAACAGAGTCGCTTGTAGTTAAAAGCCACTAAGAAAAAATTTAAAAGCGCGCTATTAGCACTTAAAGCGAGTTCTGAATACGGGCTAATATATTTTGACTATATAACTTTTTGTGGTTTTTCGTATATGTCATATATATGTGATATATATTGTTCGTGTTTACGTAATATACGAAAAACCACAAAAAGTTATATAGTCAATATATACTTTGCCTATACGTCAAATATATAACTTTTACTCGTTTAACAGATTGGCGTCTGCGCTTTAAGCGTACGCGCAATTATCGCTGGTAACGATAACCTTATTTTTCAGTAGATGAATAAACTAATTGAACGATTATTTTTAATTTTCCATACACGATCTTGTACAGGTACTGAAACAATTATCATGTCAAAATTGACACTAGAACGTTAACGATAAGATGCGCAACGTTTAACGTACCGATTCTACTAGCCTACTTTTAGGTCTATTTCCAATACTCGACTTTCGACTCGCCCAGTCGCAAACCATACGCTCCACATGTTACCAACCGTGAAACAGCATTATTTACACAGAAGGCTAAAATAATATCGCGGTCACTGGCGTGCCATGCCAAAATGTCCGAACGCTCGAATTAAACTCCGATCAATGTACAATGTGTTTCAATCCAAATATATGTAACATGTTATTCAAAAAATTACGTCAGTTCACAAACTCGACATGTCAATCGATTAAATGTCTTACGAAGGAATATCGATTTTTAGGTCTAAAATTAATTTTTTACCTCTACTATCAATTAATTCCTTTAATACTTCATGAGACGTCTGACTATAGTTTCCATTGACATCTCAATTGCCGTGGTACATTCATTCACTACGTTTTTTATTCGCAGATTTTCAAAGACTCGACTTGAATAGGCCTTGTCACTCTTGCTGGAGTTAAAATGTAAAAAACCAGTGTACCTAAAGTAAATTCGTCCCAGTCGATATTCACTCGTTAAAAAGTACAATCATCACTACGTGTACCAGAGTAACGTGTAATTGGCACATGTTACCTTACAGAATATTGACACTCAGTATATTATAAATGTTATTAATTAACGGCATCCTGCATCTGCGTAATGACCCACGTAGTTCACGGGTCAAACGCGAAACACGCAATCTAATTCTAACCCCATGCAAATCAGTTCCCTAACTAGCAATCCCACCCTCGACACTCTCTCGTATAAGGGTGCGAGGGGTGATGCCCATATCTACCACCGACTATAGGTACAATGATTACGCACCCTCCATTCGTAAAGTCATCGGGCCATGTCCGTACTTAAATTAACCCTAGGAACGTATAGGTGGCTGTACGAACGGCCAATTCTCATAAGGGCTTTTCCGCGAGGGTCCTTTCGAGACCTTCTGACCCTTTTGATTCGGGACTATCGGGAAATGGAAAACAGGGTGCGCCGGATGAAAATAGTAAATTCGCTTGCCTATGTGCCTAAGGTATCTGCTATAATCCGCCACGGTGATGCTGTACTGTATCATTATGATATAGGGGTGGGTCGGCGGTTGTGAGTTCTGATGACGTAACGCGAAGGAGCACTGCAGACGGCGGTTTGGCCACTGTATGGGGTCTCGGAGTTGAATGTCGCCATGTTTGCCCGGAGTTATAATTGCAACGAGCCGTAATTAGTTTTGGAAATTTAATTATTTCCGCGAGTGAAATGTGCGATAAATGTTTACCGTGATAAAACGACGACCTCCTGCCGTGCGAGTTCGTACTCCTCCGCGCCGATGAATTATTGGACCGGGTATCGATCATGGGGAATATCGCGATCGATCATGATCGATCATAGCTACTGAACTCCCATAGGTATACAAACTACAAGGACGATGATCCATGGTGTTGGTTAGGTACCCCCATACGTCCACTGGGCAAATCTTTTCTTGCAGAAAGTTCTGGCCGATCCACTGGGGACTTTCTGAAGGGAAGGTTTAACGGCGCTCTGAAAAATGTATAATCCACGAACCTCCTTGTTCGCTAAGCTGGAAAATCTGGCATATCCCTTGCCCACAGGACCTTGCTTAATCTTTCCCTGAAAGGCTTTCCGCTCGTGTACCCAGTACTGCCAATGCGTTATTCTTTCTTAGCGCAAGGTTCCCTAGAGCCTACGAAATTCATTAACCCGATTCGTAAATTTCCGAAGGACTGACTCTGTCTATGAATCGTCACAGTTTCTATATACAATATATCTATATGATATATGTAGATATATTCAATGCGCATAGGTACCTATCGAAGAATATATTATACATATGCATATATCTTTTGACACCCTGCAGTTAGCGTAGGCAAGAGACATGGATAATATACATGTATCACGATCCAAGATGATTCTCTGGCTGTTACGCTTTCCAAGGACATTTTCTCACGTTGCGAAATAATACCAGTGCGTCTCCGCGCACCTCAGGTCGAAACGATTATTGAGGAATTCCGTTTCTTTTTGTTTCAGCTATCATGGCGCACTTTTTCTTCCTGGCGGCATTCTTCTGGCTCAACACCATGTGCTTCAATATCTGGTGGAGTTTCCGGTAAGTAGCTAATTGCGCGAAGAAAACCTAACGACCGGACCTTTTATATTGTCTTCGGTATATTTCCAGCGTTTTCTTAAACGAAATCTTAGTAAAAGTCTGATTGAGAAATGCCTTTAATTTTCATTCCCGCGCGTGATGAAATCACGAGGCGCCGCTGGAACCGCGCGCGTCTCGAGAGATTGATTTATAAAAGGAAGATCGAGCGCTCCTTGACGTGTTTACGCAACTTTTACATATTGCGTTTAGTTAGATAAACGTTAGGTAATACCTAGTAACTTTTAATAGACATTTATATACAGCCAACCACGGCGATATATACTGCGTGACCCGTGCGACGAGAAAGTTCCTGGACCTTCTAGAAAAGAAAATACTCGCAAGTCCATCTTCCTTAGGCGTTCGCGACCTCTTTGGCAAAGCATAAAATTAGTCAGAAAAAAAACAAAGCCACAGAAGGAATCGAACACTGGATTATTGTTCGGACGAAGCAAATTAAAAAATTATCGAGATCCAATGGCAATCGTGTTGATTAACGGTTCACGATGTAAACTTGACCTGCTTCCTTGTCATTGAAAACTGGATCGGTACGACTTTGTAACAAGATGGCGAACTTGACCGTCCTCTTCTTCGTAACTCTCAGCTCACATTCAACGCGAACGCGCAACATTGCTGTTTCTCGGTCTCGTAATGCAATGTCATAGGACGCAGGATTAGCCATCAAGCCACTATCTGTACAGTATATAGAGTGAAAGATTACTCGTGCCAACTATGCAACAAGAAATAGAGAATGAAAAGCCTGTAATCCCCCATGGAAATGACATAATAGTATAGTGTCTATGAACATTGTAAATCGTATAAATACCGTAACTAGTGTCTACTATATGTGTAGACGATATACAGAATATACCTCATGAATTAAATGGGACGAAGGATGGAAAGCAAGTAAGAGAGTACAGATCAAATCAAGATCACTCGGTCGACTGGCTAATGCGATGCAACATGGCTGCCGTAACGGTTCACATTTTCTGCCATCTTGTGTTATACGCGTATACCTACCACCACGAGAACTTTGCGATTATCCATTTAATTATTCCCGCGTACCCGAGTCGTGCAATTTTTAAAAGTATTTCAAACGTGCAATTAGCGCGTCACCGTTGCAACTAGATTTTCCGTGGAAAAATTATGAATCGAATGCATTGTAAGAATCTTGCTTTTCCCACGATATGTACCGACATGCACTTTGGTATCAGGGCAATGGATCTGACCTCGTGTTCGGTTTAGCTCGTGTGCGTGTTTTTCCTCGCGGTACCAGAATCCTAAATCTCGTGTGCACTTCCGTAATGTTATTCATCTTTGTGATCCCACAAAAAATTAATTTAAACTGGTGATTTTTCACGGTGTAATTAGCAGGAGGATTGCGGTGCTACAGCAGCTGGATGATGCGAATTGGGTCTCATTACTGAAACCGGGGTACCGGCAATGGCTACCAGCTATCTGGCAAACTGGTTACCGAGAACCGTTCCCTGTGCGCCTTTCGTGACGCAGCATCGTTGACAGGAAATAACGGTTCGGCCATGGACTATTGGCTTTTCCGTCTGTACGAAATACCTACCCAACCTACTGGGTAGACCTTTAGCTTAGATATTATAATGGCGTAGCCAACAGACTAGCTGATTGTCAGTTTCAGTTTGACATACCAAGGCGAACGTGTCCCAAATATCCGGAATGTCAGACTTTGAATTTACGCAATGGAACCCTCGTTGGATATTTACGAAATAGTCGAGGCAAAATATTGATACTGCGACTGCACAAGAATATCGCACACAATGACGGACGATAACGTACCATCAGCTGATCAATTAAACAACTTATGATCGGCCGAAGCACTGATCCGCATGAGCAATCATAGATATATTAAGACTTCCTGACAGCAGGGAGTTTCAGTATCGGAGCTTCCTAGCCCTGATGATGCAGACTGAAACGTTTGCGAAACGTCGGCACAAAGAAACCATGAGTATTAATGATAATATTGACCGCGAAAGCCTAAAATCTCAAATATCAACAAACTTTGAACCAAGGCTTACTATCTTTGCCACTTAAGAAACTCGACCTAGAGTCTATCGTAAGACGACCCGAAATCATCCCGAAGTTGTAGAAAAGAATAACTGGGACGTAGGGTCGTCATGTTGTTGCGAACCCCGGAGACCCGGGGGATCCTTATCTAAACTTGAAAACTTGAACGAGAAAAATAATCCTTACACGTTCTTACGGGTTTTTCAAGTTATTTAACTAAGAGCAAGATGGACTTAGTCTTATCGGATAGACATAATTAAATTTATAGAGTTTAACGAGCCCGCGACTCATGCCTCTTCCACCTGACAACTTTACCCTCTTTTCCTTGCCCATTTCTTATTCATCCACTTCTTATTCCTCCAACGTAACCCTACCTACTTTCGACCTTCTTCGACACTTCTTTCTTCTCGATCCACAGCCCCCACCTACATTTGGTTCACCTTCTTTCGCGAATCCAACTCAAATCTTCGCTACCACTGCCAGAGCTCGTTATTGTTAACTAATTCATGTAAATTGCGTTAACGCAACGTGACTATCGGTCTTAAGTGCCTAACATTCGAAACTACCCGTTCTCGTCTATATGTATACATACACTATAGAGCCTGTGTAGCTCTCGCAGCCTCTAGACTCCAGAAGCCAGAAGCGGAGCTATGCGAGGGCATAATGCGACGGGGGCATGACCACGTTATAAATGTCCGCGTTGTAGCAGTCGAGTGAATCATGCCAAGTTAAGATTCAGAGCGTGGCTGAGACGACGGTAGCAGCAGCAGCAGCAGCAGCAGCAAGAGCGGAGTCTTGGCTCGGTGCACTAGCCGGTGCATCGCAATTGCACTCTTCATGTCCTCTCGTTCCTTATACCTCGTAGGTCCTTACCTCTTTTGAAATGGTTACCGTAGATGTAGCCTGTGACGTCAAGTCCGAAAATCAATGGTAGATAAAAAGACGCACGACTCCTTACATCGACAGCGAGGTTAGCCAAGCGCGACATCGCCGCGATTGCATCACGTGCGCTGCGCCAAACTGTACAAGAAGACCAAGAAGAAGAAGAAGAAGAAGAAGAAGAAGCGGGAGATAAAGAAGGACAGTATGGATACTGACGGACTGGAGGAGAAGGGATGGGACATCTCGAGTGACTGACTCTGAGTGACTCGGTAACTTAGCCAGAAGAGGAAGACGATGACGATGATGCCGGCGAGCAAAGGAAGGACGAACGGGAGGAGTCGATGACCCGGTCCGCAGCTAGGTGTCTCTTTGCAACTGTGCACCTGCACCACCTGCAGCCTGACTTTCTCGGTAATCGCATCCAGGTTATCCCACGGATACGGGAATGCCTGTAGATACGATCTATCGAGCTTTGATTGGAAACCATTTTGCATTTATGCATTCACTTTTACATGGGAACGTGTATCTATTTTCACGTCTTCGCTATCGTCGGTTCACGAGTTCAATGTATCTTTTTTTTTTCTTTACGGAACGATCGCAGTCAAGTGTCCGGCAAGTCACGTGGTCCTATGGTCTTGCACTGAAATCTATTCTGTTTTTCAATTTTAGCGTAAGATCTCTTTTTTCGTC
The DNA here is from genome assembly GCA_036026315.1 of Trachelus stipa. Taxonomy (NCBI): domain Eukaryota; kingdom Metazoa; phylum Arthropoda; class Insecta; order Hymenoptera; family Cephidae; genus Trachelus; species Trachelus stipa. The sequence goes on from JAYRCB010000126.1 coordinate 1,019,670, forward strand.
ACGTTATGGAAAATCACAAACATTTACTAAGAATTCGTGTTGATTCTGAACTGTATGCAAACAAAAAACCACTTTCGACTACTGGAACGACTTTACTTTGATTTATCGTTTTTATTCGTTTCAGTCTTTCTCGCTTATCGCTACGATCTTCGATACACCTTATTTAATCTCTTCTGCATGACTTACTTGTCGGTTCTTGCGGTTTCGCTACATTCCACGTAATCCTGTCTTATTGTTACACGCGTTAACGAGAATGGTGTGTCTTCGCACGCGTTAATATGCCACGTGTGTCAGCATACCGGTCACGTATTAACGTGCTGCGTGATTCTATTTAGAAGCTGTCATTAGGGGAAACAATGTAAAAGAGAGTGAGTAAGAGAGAGAGAGAAACAATAAGATATATCGTTGGCATCAAAGTCTATCGAATCTTTAGCTTACACGCGCCGACGTCTGTAGACGTCCATTATGTACTATGGAAAAACGTAAAACTTACGAGATGGTCAGACCCGGATTCCCATCTTTCTAATGGCCCGTTAATAATTCGCTATCGCGTACCACTTATTCCTCTGACTTTTTAGTTTTTCCACATAATCCGTTCGTTGCTAACGGTTGGATGTAACCTCGAGAAAAAAAGGACGTCATCACCTCAGCCAGAGGTCGCTCGCTTAATTGGCAGCAGTTTCTCGGCAAAAGTCGAGAACGGTCTAGACGCCGATGCACTTTGCATGCGAGTCTCGTGCATTCCCAACCGAAATGGCTGGGTGGTTCTTCTTTATTTAGAAAATTTCGCATTCCGTATGTCCGATATGAGTCCTGTGGGTTAGCTTAAGTGCTTCTTTATTACGAGGTAAAGACTTGGCTCTACGATACCCAAAGACACGTAGCTGTTTACGAGCAAGTTATTGATATAATTTTGACAGTAAGTGTCCCCGCGCACGAGGGGCTGATACGTAGAGTATTGAGATTTTTCACAAGGAAAATTGCAAATGGGGTAGTAATTGAAGAGCAGAATTAATTGGAGTTACGTGGCTCGTTGCGAATGGCTCACAGTGGAACCCTCGAATAGCATAATCGTCGCTCCATTGTGATTCTCTATTAGATTAGAGAAGCGCGGACATGATACTTCAGTGGTTCTCAATTGAATAAATTAATATCATTGTCACGGTGAAATTAAAAAAAATTCACCTTATCTATGTCCTATGTTCTTTAATGATTCTTTTGGATGGTCTTTGTAATTCGTAATGCATTTGTGACATTGATATAACAGTGACACTCATTATCGAATGACGTCCTTATTCCGAAGCTATCAGCAAAATTCCTAGACGATATTTGCACGTACCCATGGTGCTTGAATAATTTAACGAGCTTAGCCATTGTGCTTATCCCGTCAGCAGTCTAAGGCATCTTAGGATAGAGGAATGTACCTTGAGCTGCGAAGGTGCAGTGTCTCTCAAACGGCCGATTCAACCAATAAAAATATGTTCTGCGTAAAATGATATTTGACTGTAAAAAAAGAAAGAAAGAAGTCGCTGTCATAAATGTCTCCGTCTATCCTTACCGTTTTATTAAGTATCCTCGGCCAAGTTTTCGCCGCGTTTGCAGAAACGTCGCCGAGGATTCCGCGACGCTTGCTTTATTGCTCTTTCCAGCCTCCCACCGGAGCTTCACGCTTTGTTTCTTCTCGGTGTCTCCTCTTCAGCGCGACTAACCCGTCTTATATAGAACATTTCATTCGAATCCCTACGATTTTTAGTATCACAGTCGTAGTCTCATATTTCTACGGAGACAGTCGCCTGTCCGTATCCTAGCAACTTTTCTTCCGCTAGAGAGAAACGAACGCTGCCGTCCCCCCCCTATGTCCGGGTTCCCTTTTCCCATTCACGCAGAATAGAAATCGTCCTCGGTCTTGTATTAAAAAGAAAGGTCGGAGAGGCTTCTGACAAGGCGCGCTCGTCTGCAACGAGTGGAATCTGATTGGCAGCGACGACCGACTCATCCCGAAGGGAGCACCGGTTCCTCGTTTATTTCGAATTAAGGAACGCCCTTGGTACTGCTGCGTTCGGGACCCTTGGATGCCAACGAAGTTCAAAGGCGTAGGTATGGTACCTAACATGGGCTCCCTCACTCCGACTGCCGAGCAAACATGCGGGATTATTAAGCCGTCTCGGCTGAATTTCGTCTTTGATTGGCCCGGCTCTCATAAATTCTCATTGTCGAGGTACCCGCCTCGTGCTCCCGATGCTGGAGTCCTCTTCTGCTGGACGAGTTTCTTGCGTCATTCTACCTGGCCTTGTAGACCTGGACGGACGGCAGCCCTTTAATGGATGATCGAGCAGCCCGATGACGGCTACGTCTGACTCTTGGCAGATTTATGCGGCAAATATTAGCCGAGTAAAAAAAGAAAGTCGGCTAGTCTAATGGATTGGATTGGTGAAATAACACTGGTCTCTTTCACTTTATTCTGTTGTTGCAGTCGTCTTGTCTCTTTTTACTCTCTTTGGGGATAACTTTCCTCGAAGATGGTACCGTCCCAGCAATTTGCCTAAAAGCCAACAAAAATCTTTACATCGCGCTGTCACCCTGTCGTGCTCTATTGAATTCGTACATTTTCATGCGTGGCTGTGTATTAGGGATTATTGGTGTCGTATATAATATGTGTGTGTAATTGCATATTACGTCCGCAGTGCAGTCTTACGCCTTCGGGATGTTTCAGTCGACGTTTCATCGGGTAATCACAGTTTTTCCATTTCCTGCAATTAGAGTGAGCCTTTTCTTCACGCTTTATTTACCGGCGCTGCTCGGCATTGACGTATTTTTAGATGCGTCTCCTTCCGCCCGTCTTTATTCTCTATGTAGTTTCTCGCTGGACCGAGAAGAACCACGTAGGCTGGAGACGACTCTGTCTCGTCGTCATTGCCAAGGAACGAGAAGTCGTGGACCCGTGAAGGCACGAGGGACGTGCGCCTAGTTAGCAGCGACCTGACGAGTGTACGAGATATTTATTTTTTGTTCACCCTTGAGAAAAAGGCCGTAAAGCTACAGGAGCAAAGGACTCGAGGTTTCATTTTACAACCCCCTCTTTATTTTGCTACCCTCGATGTAGCCAGTCGGTAAGTGGCCGTCTCACGGGCCGTTTCTCGCGTAATACGGATTCTACCCCGGAAGGCTTTAGGGTGAGAAAAAAGGGCGCCGCCAGACTGTGTCTGGCGACGTGTCAAAAGGCGCTTCGCCATAAGCGGGTTATCTGATTCGTGGAAAACCGTGAAAAAAAAGGAACAACCCCTATGATTTGAGTATCGAGATTTTACTCAACGGTGTAAACATGTGGGCAATTTTATTTGACGAATGAAAAATTCATTAGGTTTACACATTTCGTTTTTAGGGCTGTACTAACGATACCGGCCCTCCATTTTTTCCAACGAAGTTCACTCGACGAAAAAAAAAAATCCTCGGTGCTAATTTACCTTCGTACCCGTATTGCCTATATATTTATAATTATTTCGCGCGAAGGAATCCGGCGTTTCGCGACACGTTAATTAATTTCGCATGGTTTCGCACGTGAGATGCTCAGTGAATCACGAAAAATAAAGGCGCTGGTCCAGGCTTGTTTTGAACTTTTTGATTTCGCGTCTGGCTTCGCATTTAATTTGCTTTTCGCATATACACCTATAAGCCGTGTACATGTACATCGATACCGTTACGATAAATTATATATCGTGTTTCCATATGTGTCATATACTATACATATACCTATACGTTACGCGACAGGAGTTATTTTAACTTTTTATACACAAATTCGATTCGCTAGCAACGCACGCCATTTTCATTTGGCAAGGATTAATAAAATCTCCCGTGTAATCAGGCTCGTTTTCCGCATCCACATCGACGTCTACCCCATCCCTAAAATTTATCCAAATCGAAAGCCGATTCTGTATGCATTCTGAACACGTTACGCACCTCGATTTCTGGTGCGTGCATATAGTCCCATGCATTGCGTGCGACGGACACGTGTTTCTAGAACACTATTTCGAAGTATCAGATATACATCGAAGATATATTATTACGTAATTAAATTTATTCACCCCTCAATGTAATAGTCACATGATGGTTGTTTATACTATCATGTATCAAAATCAACCGGAGGAATTGTATTTTGATCTATACTGAATTTCTAGTGCTTCACTCCTAGCATGACTTTCGATATGTTTGGGCAAAACGTCAGCCGCTGATAAGACCTACGAAAATCCAAATTGATGCTCATCCTTTTTTTCTTGACACTGATAAGAAGTCGCAAGGGGAAATATTTCTTCTCTATCAGCAGATGCATTAGTCTTGGCTATAGGGGACGCCTAGCTATAACGAATCTCGTCAATCACACTGGCAAGTTTCTCGACAGTTTTCCCAAAACGATTTCCTTGTGCGCGTTGATCTTTATATATTTTTGTCTCATCAAGGAAAATCCACCCGAAACAAGTTTGAAATTGTGTGAGCCGCATTCAGCTCGAGACATCGATGATGAATCGTCGGAAACCATATCGGGCAATCCGTATCTCGTGTTAACATAGACTTACAAGGGGTCTGATGCTCCAAGGGATAGGGACGGTGGGGCAGGAAGTGCACTAGGTCAAAAGAAAACAGTCCCTATTTGCATAGAACGGAGATACGCTCGATATACTGTGCTGACGCCCATTTTCTTTCATTTCCATGAAAACAACAGGAATAAATCTAGACATCGTTTTAAGTAATATACTTGATATCTTCCGCTGCGAAAGCAATCGATTCCAATCACTTTGAAGACAAAGAACCGTGTGGTCAATCGATACAGAGAAATCTGGACCGTTTTCCTTGCATCGATGCACCTCAGGAATGCAGTTCCTAATGCAAATGCATCAGACCAACAGCTGCACCATTATGCGAATACGTATATATACGTCCATAGAATACTACATTTTTTTTTATATTCGTTCATTTGCATATTACATTTTTTTTTTCTATTTCCGGAAATCCTTGCTGAAATTGTAGTAAAATTGTTTAATGTTACGATACGCATATTTCCTACACGCTTGCACGTCGCTACGCCTTAACCATCTGCCACCGTCTCGAGTTTCCATCCGTGTCTCAAAACTTCTTCAACCTCCGGGCGGTAGTTACTGCACCCAAAGATCGTATCCGTCGTCTCGCTGCATCAACTTCAGAAAAAGATCCTGACGGGGCGCATCTAAGATGATCAGGGTTAGCCGTAAATCCTACGTTTTAGGTCCCAGAATTTCGAAGTTTAGTCAGGACCCTCGTCGTTATGTCTCCTTCCGTTATCGACTATCGGCTGCAGGCGTCTTCCATAGCTCGTCCATATATAGAATTCTGGACAATCATTCACGGGATGGTCATTTAGTTCAAGTTAATTAGGGTAAAACTACGCGACAGTTTATGGTGGTCCATAATGTACCATCTCTAATTTGGTGATATCGACGAATTTTTTTAGACTACGGGCTAACGTGATACTTTCGTTTTCTTATTGCTCATGTATATATACATATACACATACAGACATATATAGACTCTTAGAGACTATACTGTGTCGAATAAGGATGACGCGCAATACGCATTTGAAAGGACGTCCGACATTCTCGTTACACGTTTTACGTTTTCCAAGGGGATACGTAAATTTAGATGCACATACGCCTGCGCAGCCAAGCACGTTCTGATTAACCGGCGGTCCTTTTGATGTGGGATAAACAAACAGTTCTGGCTTGATCACTACGATATATTGGGCTTGCGGTGGGTTCGCCATAATAAACGGTGTCTCCTTCCTTTTGAATCGTATCCCCATTCGATGTTAATTAAACAGTCCCGTACCTGCAAATTTAATCGAATGGCCTCGATCGCGATATTCTATTCTCAATTTCCGAGAAGGAGGGGTAGAAAGGAGATGCGAGCATGTATAGTTTATTCTTTTATTTCAATCCATTATCGTACGGGAGATAATCTTTTAGCGAGTTGCGTACTGCCGGCCTCGTGACTTAATCGAGAAATATGATGAATTAATTGAATAGCAGAGCAAAAGTCATCCCATCGACATGGATTTACGTATAGTCTAGGTTCACTGTCATATGGGGTTTATATGGGGTAGGACCAATCAACGTATCCTTTTTCTTTCAGTTATTCGTAAAGGGATTTAACATACATTTTTTTTACAGATCCCCACACACGATCATTTTCATCAATTGATTTTTCACAATTTTTTCGAACCAATTGAACCATTGATCCGTATCGCTGTACTTTACGCTTTTTTTATTTATGGTCTCGTGAGGGTTTTTGTGCTGTTTTTTTATTAGGAATATCGTATGGTGGTATTGAACTAAACCAGATCCTTTTTACCGTATAGACGAGGATAAGCTGCTCTCCAGGTATACAGGGTTTTCAGGCAGTGTTCTTTATTCAGGTACAGGTATAAATCCTTCGGTAAGAAGGCCTAAGTGGTCCTTGCGGAAAAAGAATGTTTTAAAGAATTCAAAGAAATTTTTGCAGACATTTGTATTGTCGCTCGTTGGAAAGACAAGGAACGGCACCGTCCATGTTACAAGTGTGTACACTGTGTATATACATGCTCCACGCGTCTCGTGACAAGCCGATGTAATTTAACGCTAAGAATGGCATACCGGAAGTCGATTCGGAGACCGTGTGGACAGTTACTCGGACAGGTCCTTGGCCCGCTAGGCGGAAGTGCGCGTCACGCACTTGCGAATCGAGAGAAACTCGAATGAATAACAGAGAAGACTTAATCGAGATGGGACGAAATGAGTGAGGGAAGGAAAATAGAGTTTTTAATATTTGCAAAAAAAAATGTGGAGAAGCAGTGAAAATTTGTTGACTCTGCAATTTTTATGTCGTTGTCACGTTCGCGATGTCACTGACCGTCCGGAATGCGTATTATGCGTTTCAGTCTTGTCCTACTCGTTTCCTTTTTTGCTGGACTTGACGTTAATTAGGCTTCACCGGCATTTCCGGTGTTGCTGGGTTCATCACGATTCCCTCTTCTGCCTTCGATGCTTTGCCACGTTCAAGGACTAAATTTTTGGAGAGTCGAGAAAGGAATTTCTTTTGCCAAATTATTTTTATCTCGTGTAATAAATTTGAAAAATTAATCCATTAGGTTGAAACCATATCACTTCCGCATAAGTTTGTAGTACTTGTAGTATATCACTATCCGAGTGAAATGGAAACTGTAGCAATTAGTTAATTGCAGCCATCTGTAATCAGGATGCCGTCGTTTTAGAGCATTTAGAATGCACCTACGCTAACTCGCTTAACGAGCAACGTTTTGTCTTCTTTTTACATTTTTTCCATCTCTCTCCCTTAATCGTTTCTTCTAGCTATTTTCTCCGTTTTTTAAATCTTTCAACGAATCCATCGCATTTCTTCGCTTCGCCACGATTAGAGTCGATCTCATCAGATTTCTTAAGCCAGACCTGCTTAGTGGTGCTTCTCACTAAAATGCTGTCTAGGAATTTCTGGGACCAGCTTAAAAGAAAAATAGCTGCACTCGAAAAAGAAGTAGCTGCCCAAAAGAATTCGCCAGAGCTCCTCGCCGTTAAGTCGTGGGGCATTCGATAATTTCCCAAAGACTCGAATACATTTCGGCTCTTCTGCCGTGCGAGGAATTGCCTTCTTTACGTATTTTTAGTGCGCGGCAACGAATCGTGGATTCACCCTTGAACAACGACCGGCCGAACCAAGAATTTGCTTGAACGAAGATAAAAGCGTCGAAGTTTGGTATGCGAAAGCCTTTCATTGCAATTCGATCGATTTCCACTCGATTGGTATCCCACATGCTACTAGACTTTTTTTAGGATATATTTTATGCAGCGAACGAAATGTATTTTATAAAAAAAAAATTAAAATTCCTTCTACTGGGTGGAAATTGAATGTGACGTTTTCATAAATTCCATCAACGTTACACTACGGACGTTTCCACTGGTTGACGTAGATAAATAGAATAGTCGCGTTCGATTTCTTTTGAAATTTTTTTCAACTGCCGTGGCTTTTTTGTTTCACTGTCACTTTAGTCACCTCGTAAAATCTCGTAAAATTCACGCTCACTCTGCACAATCCTCAATGTGTAGTTACGTGGCAGCGTGTGGGTAACGATATTCGACGTGCCAATTAATAAAACGCGATCCAATGAATTCACGTCGTTAATCAATCGTCAACCGCGATCGCGGGGATTCTCGAAAATTCGCTGCACTTCAATTTGCAAAAACCTCGCTACACCACGCGAATGCTAATTCGCGGCAAATCAGCGAACGATCATTCGCTAATGGATTTCTGATTTCGCTAGGGCGTACATGAAAACGGACAGCTCTCGCGAGAAACACCGTTAAAAATATAGATCGAGTCACTTTAAAAATATTCACAAAACCACTCTGCTTCACGGTCCTTTGATAATTCATTGACGAATCGAACAGTTATCATATCCTTACATGTGTACTCGACATTATTTTTATTCTTATTTTTCTCTTTTTTTCTTTACTGCCAGACAAAGTAAATTACTCCAGCAGATTATATATACTATAAACTACTTGTTTGGCAAGTCATCCTGACTCTCAGGACTCGTTCTGGCAGGATCTCCAGGACATTCAATCCTATAGTATGTTACTACGCCGACACCTTCGCACGTGCAAACTCGTGCAAATAGTAATAGGTAACCCACGTATGCGCAACGTGCTTCATAAAAATAGGATTTCGCCAATGGAAAGTCACTTTAGGACTCCCACAGTTGCGACTCTCGCGACGTCGTTGATGTTTCCTCATTTTTTTTGTCGTTCTCTATATTTTCTAACTTTTATTTTTCTCTCAACCCTTTGCATTCGCCTTCCTTTCCGCTGTCTTGATCCCGAGTGGCTTTCACCGAAAATGAGGATTCCCACAGTCATAGATACACATATTGTAATACAAAGTCACTTTCACCAAACTGAAAGCAAGCGTATCCTCCACGTACTCTCTCCAGTCATCGCTAAACCAGTTTATGGGAATGCACTTGGCGCATTTACCATGGCGTATCCGTCTGCAGCGTTCATCCAAACGAAACATCGCATTTACAAGCCGCGCGTGGGATAAACAAGTCTCAGAAAATATATTTTTTACGAAATTTACGTGACTTACCTGTTTCACCAAATTTATACTTTACACGAATAAACATTTTTCTTTGCTCGTCTCTTTCCTTGTTCCCCCATTCGAAACTAAATATTTGATATTTGAAATATTTGATATTTAAATAGGTCATTTCAATACGGATACCTGTCGCCAACTTTCCATCGAGAAAATATAGAATTCTATCAAGGGAAAGTCAATACCCCGTCGAAACCTTAGATGGCCACATCCGGTACGATAGTTTATTCTTATACAGGGAATCGATAATACTTAATGATCGTCTAGGGTTAAAACTGTCGGGTTCGTTTTCATTGAAAAAAAATGCACCCGACGCCTTCGATGTTACGCATCAAGTTGTTTGCCAAGCATTTTGCTGGTCGAGCGTCTTCGTGAAATGATATACCTGTCAGGCCTGCCGTCCTCCGAGCAAGAATGAGAAAGAGAGAGGGAGACGAAATACGAGACCAAGATGGACATAATAAAAAGAGAAGCACGAAGGAGAATAAAAAGAATAAAAAGATGGAACAGTAGAACCAGTTGACTTAGGAAAATAAAAAACATTCGGTGTACGATCCTTTAGTCGAATACTTGACCGATGACCAAATTCATACCTGTGCGCTGCTATTTAGTATAGTGAATATTCAAAATATAGATTTAGCGACGGATCATCGACCTTATACTTGACCTCTTCTGTCGTTATATTATACTCGTATACCGTACTGTACTAGGTAGCTACGCGATTACGGTGTACCTATACACGGGTTATGACTCTTCCGTGCTACAGTGCTTACGGTGCTGCAGTGCTACAGTGTTACTGTACTGTACTACAGCACTTCAGTATTGTAACGTGGCTATACTGTATAGTGCTGCGTTGCTATAAGACTGCAGTAGTGCCACGGTCGACAACCATAAGCACTATGTCGATGACCCTGGAGATACTTGAGAATTTATACAAAAGAATTTGACAGTGACCTGGAAATTTCCTTATTAGAAAATATTGCAGCTACGTGAAATATTAATTATAGTTTTTTTACTTACTCTGTTTCAATATTTAATCACTTGGTCCTATTCTCTGTGAATTTCATTCAACATTTCGCGTATCCATTGTTTTGACTTTACGTCCATTATCATTGCCCTGTATAATGCACATCCACTAGAAGTCTGGTTAGTAACGCGTGTGCTCGTAGATATTAGCGTGAGCGAGACTTTTTCTCGTAGGACGCGAAAAGCCAGCCATCTGTCGCCACGTCGGGAGCAAACCAGCCAGCAAGTAGAAGTGTGGTCTACTGATTTGAATATCGGAACGGGGAAACGGTCCGGCTTTAATTAAAAGCCAACGTTTCTCTCAAAGTGTAGCTCCGTGTCATGCGGATTGAAAATCCAAATAATTCCAGAAGCTCATGCATATATACACTATGCATAACTCGCCGGCCCTGCCAAGAACAACAACAACAACAACAACAGCAACAAGAATAATAATAATCTCCGATCGGCCAGAGTAGTCCGCAGAATCCCAGGATTACTTGGCGTATACATATATATACCACTTTAATCTTACCACGATACAAGAAACGGGGATGGGTCCAGGAGGACCAAGGATGCTGAGAGGAACAAGAGAAACGAGTATTGAGAAATCGCGAGCGTCATTTTGTGATATGAATAACGCACGAATACGTACTGATGCACGCTGGATAGGACAATGCGCCATATTGTACCTTATCCAAAGCCACAACAAAGACCTTCTTCTTCGCTTGGCGAACTTCAGGCCTTCAGGGCAGGAGGGAGCTGGTGAGTGGCGTATCGCACGAACCACGACGCGAACGAGTTAATTCGATCGCGATATACACGTCGCGCTCATAGGTTAGGTCTGGTTCGCTAATCGGGTGCAAGTTCGTAGAAGAAAAGTGAGCGAAGGGAATTTATTGGCAAGAGTTAATCGCACGGGACTCGAGCAAGGCGTGTCTCCATCTCCTTGAGGCTTTTCAAGACGGCGATCTCTCTAGTATGTAGTGGACGTCCAGCTGCACCAGGCTCCGATCTCGTGGGTGTGCGAGGCCGTTGTAGGCTTTTCGAGTGCGGCTTCTTAGGTTATGTTAGCTTGGCTCGAGTGTGCCAGGAGAGGCTGCACTTTCTCTGCACGCCCACGTACCTTCATTTAAACTCTACGTGATCGGGTGCATCTATGGAGTCGAATGCCGAGGTCGTTCTCGAGGTTCTTGCTTGCTTCTACAGTTTGATAGCGTGTAGGTGCGAATCCGCCTACGCTACCCGTTCTCTTCATTTTCTTGGAATACCTTCCGCTTGGCTAATAGCACTTCCGGTGATGGATGCAATCATCTGGGGAAATTCAACAGTGAATTCTGGGAAACTGCTTGAACTTGATTTTTTCATCGATTTAGATTTATCCCTCGACTTTCTTCCTACTCGAGAAACGCCAGCGTTACTGTCTCGTAGCTTTATACATTTTTGCTTTAGGTTATTTTTAACTTGTGTCTGTCCCGTTCTACGTGCTACTTCGGGGCTTAAAGTATCTGTCTCTCCTCTCTCTTTCGTTCTCCCTCGCTCCCTGTCCTGTTCTGGATTTCCTTAGGTAGACATGGATGAATGCCACGCGACGCCCTCGTCATTCTGTTCTGTTACAAGAAGATAAACAGAAGATAGGACAGGAAAGGGTTTCTGGCTTCAGATTTTACTACAGTGCCAAGAGTCTTAACACTGGCTACCGTAGGTGCCTTTTCATTTAAATCATATACGACTCTATGACTATGCGTATACAACTAAGAAAGTTGCTCAGTACTATCCTTGTAGAAAACAGTAGTACTATTACTTTCTGAACTACGAACTGTAAAATTATTATAATTATTGCACTTGAGTCATTCAGTGATACGAAGATCTACAAACGTTTAGATTAGGTATTAACTTTCTTTTTGCACATCCAAGCGACGTACTACGAGAAAACATTTTTATATAAATTATTTATGTCCAATTTATATTAATTTGTATCCGATGTTCTTACAGAATCTTAAGAGTTTACAGTCACCCTTCATGGAAATTGTTCCAGAATCTTATTGTGCTTTCTGAAATTAGAGTAGGGCTGCAATGAATGCTTAATGAAGTTCAGGGGCGTTCCTTAATTCTGCATTGAATAATTCCCATTACAAATAAATCCGAAAGGCTTTGTAGTTTAAACGGTAACCCATGGTAACACCATGATGGTCCCACACACGTGTCCCACCAGCTTATAAGTTATAATCCAGCATTGAGCTTAATGGGACGAATAGTTATTCCATTCTGGTCCAGTGCACTCGTCCCTTCGTCCTATCTGACGTAGTTAGAACGGCGCCGAAATACTCTCTTATCTAGGATCTCATCCTAAAACTCAGATTATTACGTAAGATTACACAAAGATTGTGCACAGACATAATTTACTGAGAAGAAATATATAGGCTTTTCAAAGGAAAAAAAAGACGAATATACCCACCCTTCGATATCTGCGGTCATTTCATCCCTTTGAAAAGGCACCTATATATACATATATACAGTCTACCAAGTACTCTACGGTACGTACCCTCCGTTTACGAGGAACCTCGTACGTTCACGAATGTGCAAAAAATCGCGTTACGACGGTCAGAAAAAAGAGTATATAACGACTCGTGAGCTAGCATGGTGTTTATCGGTACTCGTAAAGTGCAGCGCCACATTATCCCGTCCTGGTCCTTTAGGGTATCTTGAGGAAGTGCAGATTCGCAATATTACATTCCTCATGGGTAGAAAGAAAGAGGAGACAAGTGGTATCGCCCCCCATATTACACACATACCCAGCAGCTGAATCCTACACGTGTCCAGACGTTACACCCAACCTTGACAAATTTCAGGCTGACCATTATTACGGTTGAACGAAATCAAATTCGATCTGGAAGCTCCAGGCGAATTCCAGGAAAGTAGATTCTCCCGTCGTAGACACTTGCCTAATTATCACCCTTCCTAAAATAATTCGAGCTGCTCATGTCACTCGAATTAAACGAGGAACGGAACTGTGACGCGTGCTATTTGCTATACATATAGGGCTGAGACATTTCCAGACTCCTGATCCAACCGTGTCACCTACCCTATCCGAAGCCTCTCGGGCACCCCCGTAGAGTGCAGTCTACTGTTCCGTATTTGCCGGCCTTCATTTGCAGATAACCACTCGTAAACCACCAAACAATTGGTAGAGTCTCCGATACTACCCTCTCTCGACCGTTCGACAACTAACCATCCCCCTCCTTACACCCTTCTTCCATTTTCTTCTTCCGATCGCGCATGCATCCCCTATCCGACTGTCCTACCTATCGCCGAATTCTCCAGTCTGCCTGAACTCCGGAATGTCCTGCAGCTAGAAAAGTACAGGCTGTGCCCAGCAGCGAATTCCTGCAGGCAGCTGTCTCGAGGACCACTGCTCAAACAGTGTCTGGGGCTACCGTGCGTGTTCGAGCATTCACATATTCCACTCTCGAATGTAAACAACCCCCTGTCAAGGGTGTGATCTTCTGTTTTCTGTCGTCCAGACAGACCACGTGTACTCTCAACACCCCATGAGTTTCTTGGTATTTTTTTCCCCTTTAAATCCCCTAGCAAATTGAAGAGCGGCTTTGATGCAAAGAATTTGCCTACCGTGTCTGGAGTCGTATATAATTTACTATAGATAGCGTACTGTACTGTAATACCTTTTGTCAGTATTCACTTGTTTCGGTATAGAGAATGCACGTTCTTCGCAAGTGTTAGTTAATTTTTTTCGCACTCACGTATACCTTATAGTTCCACAGGACGCCGTATGGTTTTGCTCGCTGCCACGTAATATTATCAAGCGATCTCTCGATTCTTGGAATCATTCGGTACTATAGGCTTTGTAAAGCCGCGAACGGCCACGATCACTTCCCAGGCTTTGAGGAATGTCGTACTCGCGAATTACGGACGTTCCAATCGCTCTGCGCTCGACAATTCCTTCCGTGCTGCACGCGACAGAAACAATAATGACACGTAACTCGGCACCCTTTGCTCCTCGACATTTTGTCATTATCTATCGAATGAACACTCATTTAGATTAGAGTCCTAGCGGACGGCGCTATATACCAGGCCAAGCGCGAAAGACAGTTGTCAAGTACAGACAACAGCAGAGAGAATTTGTACTAAATTCGTCAAGTATCCGGCAGACATTGCTTTACGTCTGTCTTTTGCAGGCAACGCATAAGGTACCAATTGTTAGGTTAGGATCGTCATGCGAGTACCGACTGCTTAATTATTACGTGCGACAACATTCGTGCCGTAAATTACATGAAATTTAAGATTTCAGAGCGGATTGGACGAGTCAAACTCCCGTGCTATTTTATCTTGGCTCCTCGGGTACTATTAGTTGGCAAACCATCTTAGTCTCTGTGTATAAGTACCTTAAGGTACTTTACTCCACGATACATATAGCTACCGCACGCTGCGATACTAGACGATTCTCTTGTTGAGGCCGTAGCTACGCGTAATTGGCAATGCGGAATTGCCACGGCAATTACGCCATCGTAGAAACGAGCAGCTATCGCTAGGCGGAGCTCGCTAATTCTTCTCTTGAAGTATTTAACGCCGAGGCGGAAGTACCCAGAGCCTTTCGTTCTGTGGTAAGAGGTTATGGTACGGGACGGGGTCATTCATGTTGCATTATGTCGCATTAACGATTTATTTCCATATATGTGATTCAGTGCGACGAACGTGCGAGCCAACCTAACCCTAACCCAACCTAACCTAAACCTAACCGCGATTGATCTGTCACAATGGCTGCCGGATGTCACCAGGCATAAATCATTGAAATTCGAGAGAAATTATTAAATAACGATGTGGCACTGCTCGCCGTTACTCGTTGTAATAAAGAAGATTATCGTTCCCCTGCAATCGTCATTGTGTTAATGGCCAATGATGGGTTTATCGTTCGTCGCTACCGATTATTATAACGAAACGGCGTTGGGTCGTTAAATTTCGACGATTCGCTATCCTCTGCACTCGTAAACTCTAAATCGTAAACCTCTATTTTCTCATTGTATAGTATACGGACGCTCAGATATATATTCCACCATAAACCAAACTCTCGCCGTCATTGTTCGACTTGGACCGTTCGAATTTTACGGGGCGCGAAATCCCCGTGGCTTTTCAAAATTATTGGAGTGTGTTCTTTTAGGTAGATTTTGTTTTCTTTTTTTTGCGTGTGCGCTTCGCCATTTCTCAGTTGACGTATAATAAAAGTGGAGGGCTTGCGAAGTTGATGACAAGATCTGCTGACGTTCCTACTAACAAACGGCCGCCATTCGTCAAGGACGTTAACCGTTGACGTCTCTTCTATCAATTGTCTCTTTTACTCGTGTCACGCGCATTCGTCACGTTTCATTTGAATCGATCGATAGCGATACCGGTACAAGGAAGAAAGAGAGAAATCAAATGAAAATGCAATAATAGGAAGCTGAAGGAAAAATATGACCAAACGAAAAAGTACGCGACGTGACAGTGCACAAAGTACATAATTAAATTGGAGTACTTTACGTATCTAGAGTAATATTCGCACCCAAGTGGTAAGCCGACGTCATTATAATTATATCCGGGTTCTGCAATTGATGCATACGTAACATTCTCGGCGTGCCTATCCCGTTACGAGACAGCGAAATCTCGCAAAAATTCTTTCGCAAATCCTAAGACTATAGACGTAATCGTTATACGTGCAAGCAATTTGAAAGATGAAAACTCGAATTGCACAATACAATTATAGATAAGCTTTGCGTATTATGCGAACAAAAAAAAACGTCTGCTCCTACCGAAGCTTCCTCCGGCTAACCTCGCGGAAGCTTTTCTTCGAAAGTTCTTCCTCGCTTCCGCTCAACCCTAACGAGCTTCCGGAAACCTTAGGCGAGGCGCGATTATGGTAATGCCGTTGGCACGTCATATAATTATAACGCGATTATGCAAACTTCGGCTCTTGCTATTCAGATTTGGTATTAATCGTGACTTTTTGCTCCTTGTTGTTGCAGCGATCTGAGATCGGCCATGTTGGAGAAAGGACCGATGACTTTGAGACTGAGGGTATACGCTTGCTACGCGTGGGGTGGTCCGTTACTTGTCGCTGGACTGGCAGCGCTCTTGGATTATTTGCCACCACAGGCTGAATATAATTTCCTGAGGCCACGTTTCGGCGAGAAACAGTGCTGGTTCTATGGTAAGTAACATTCGTACTTGCTGAACATCTTAATGTAATTTATAGGTTGGGTCCACGTTATATCTTTAGACTTGTTTTCATGGCATTCGCGGATACGTGTACTTTTTGGTAAACTTTTTTTTTTCATTTTTATAAGATTCCACCCTTGCGTTAGATGGAAGTCGGTACAAGTTGGCCAAAGTGCAAGACTCATTTCTATGGTGGTAAATCAGAATAATGGCTTCCCATGGGAAAGCGGGCAGACTATTGCCAGTCGTTTCGTCGTAATACAATGCTTCTGCTGAAACAGATGGGGGAAGCACCATACATGGTACAACCCAGAACAGGATAGGCCGAGACGATAAGGTATAGAGATAAACCTGACGCCAGTCAGCCAGTACCTACGTACCTACCAACCCCTACAGTGCGAAACTACCAACCACTATCACTATAGTCATTTATCATAGGTGGTATTTATGGTGTTCTATAGAGGAGAGTGCCCTGTTATACATTCACAAAGAGACCTGCCAAAAACTTGCTAGCAATCTATTTCGGATTAAACTCTCTTTGTATACGTAAAGCGTTATCAATAGAAACCACCCCTAAGTATTTTGAATTATTGTCCTGCGCATTGCTTCTTGTTCGGTATACCTTAAATTCTATAGATTTTTTTTACTTTAAACACCGCGTATATACCGTTCAATAATTCATCCTTGCAAATAAAGAAAAATCTTAAGTGCACCATTAACTAACAACTCTTGACCCTCCACTCAATTTAACAGATTCCAATCTAATTTTCTTCCTCCCTTATCTTCTTCCACGTCATTTTAAGCTATAGTCTATGCTATAGATATATGACCTGCACTATAATACCTGCGAAAAGTTATAACGGCAGACCTCTTGCGTTGCATGTTAGGTAAAGTGCAGCAAGATGCACTTCCGCGATAACATTCTTGCGACGAGTTGATTGCGATTGTTTCTTTATTGTATGACTCGCACGATGACGACGACCATCTTGAGTCACCTATGTCGAATCAAGATGCTAGGCACAGTCGATTACATCGGCATCGAATTGACAAGCGTCCCAGAATAGTTTTCTGCTTCTATTCCTATATGCGTTGCGACGTTATTTTCCACCAAACAACGAATTTTGACGAACTCGTCGTCGCAAAACGGCCCTGTCGAGGGCTAACTCGGACACAAAAAAATTGTGGAATCTTCTCCAAAATCCCTCTCTTTTTTCTCTCCCCCTCCCCCCCTCCTCCGACGATTGATCCAGATCCAAAAATTCTTACACCAAGTGGTTGCACCAAAGCGTGTACACAAAAAAGAGCAAAGCAATTTACGGCAAAGCAATAGACAAAACGAAGACGGACGATGAGGCTCTAACTCTTGAATCTGAGGAATGTGTGCGTCTTAATCTGAAACTGACGTTTGGAGCATATTAAATAATAATTCCCAGCGTTCTCTGTGTTGCGCGGGTCATTTACGTACGTCTGTGGTAAGTGCATGTTTAGCGTGTACCTACCGAAGGGAGGTACTCGAACAATATTAATAGAAGGGTGAAATTGGCAAATCGAATTGACGGCAGTTGCATAAAGTATTGAGCGGCGGCACGCGTAGATATAATTCACTTATGTTTGTTATGGGTTGCCATGGAGTGAGATATAACCAGGGGGAAACAGCTATTGTTGGCCACCAGCCAAAGCCCAGCAAATATAGACGGCGCTGTCGGCATAAGAATCGGACGAGTTGCCGTTGCACTGTTGATGGAAATTTTTCTTAATCTTCACCATGGTGGTAGCTAGCATTAAATATTCAGAATATTGTTAATTTTTTAATTTTTTATTCATAATTCGTATCCATTCCATTTCAAGGATGTACCAAGTATTATTGTATTGAATATGAATATTTAATTCGACTCATACTGGGCTTACTTATTCGACAAAGTTTTTCCAATCCAATTTACTGTACTTTCTATCGCCCTTCGATGCTTTACCACGACGCATAATTTCTCCATCTCGCGAACTGGGTCACGCTAGGATTCAACGAGACGATTGGTCGCTCGACTTTATTTATGGGTTTGTTTGCGGACCCGAACCCTCTGCCGATAACCAAGGGATGCTAGTGTGCGGAAGCGTGTTGCAGCCAGATTGCACTGTCCCCTATAACTGGTACAAGGGTTGCTCAACTGCCCCGAGGATCCTATAACGATAAGGCTCCATTCGCTCTTCACCGAGATTCTTTTTTTTTCTGCTGATCTAAGCTACTTTACTGAAAAACGGATAGAGGGTTACTTGGCACATTATACCACGTGACTTACATCCCTTTTAGCGCGGCACCGTTAATCGGCATTTTTATCATCTCTTCAAAATATTCCATGTCAAAAAGATACCGTGCTGCCAAACGATCAGGCTGAGACCTCCGATACGAGCTTTTGCGGTTTACGCACCCGGAAACGACCCTTAGCCAATCTGCACAAGTTAACCGCGAAAACCCCCTAGGATAAGTGGTACCAACATGATCACCGGGTTAGCTATATACATTGCTACCAGACATACCGCAGCACTCCCGGAATACACTCCGTTTACATGATAGCTTAGGTGGAGGCAGCCAGTACACGTTAGTGCACATAGAAATGTAAGTACTTCGAGAGCTAGGTGAGCGGATTATGAGAGGTTTGAGAATCGGACTAAGGCTACGTTCACATCGTGCACAGTGAAAGGGCGTGCGCGTATCCTGACGTAAAATTCATAATTACGGGGAATGCGTCAGTTGCGATTGAATTCGAGCTACTGAATTATTCTTTCCCCTCCTCTGTACACCCTTATCCATCTTGATCTCCTCCCGCGGCGAATAACTTAACCGCCAGTTTATTTTCCGCCAAGTACCAAACTTCCTGCGAACTTGAGATTCGCGAATCGGCCTCCAACGTGGCTTTTGAATAACAGCCGTCGCGGCCATATCGTATAGTAAAGGGGAAATCGGATAAACTGCTGCGCCATTCAGCAGAACCTGAGTTTATTATTGAAACGGCCTAGCTCCAAACAGTCCTATTTGCAATAGCTAAATTTAGAGCTTACCATAATTTAACCAGACTGTTCGAGTTGGTTGTGTTACATCCTGCCGCAGGATACGGACCAATCGTTGACTCAGTAATTTCTCAAGTCGATGATAATCATACGCTCCGTTCTTTTTCTTTTTCTTTTCTCTTTTAACGACCACGCGTAACCGCGTCGTAGTCACTCTTTTCTTGTTTTTCTTCGAAAACTTCTACTTAACAAATAAATAAATTTTCGCCCGCGCCTTCTAGATTTCAGAGTATTCGTTGCTTTACGATGAATCGCCGAATCATACGTCGAATTTGTTTATCGCGTTTTCACGCTATTTGCTTACTTTGCGAATCCGCCCCAAGGCGATTTACTTTTTGAATTGGAGCTTTCTCGAATTTTGTACTTTTTAGTTTACAGCATAACGTAGACACTATTCACATCCTCTAAGCGGTCTCAGTTGTCACTGATTCCACTGTTATTCATTTTCTTATGTTTTGTTCACAGGGGACATGGAGATTCTGGTTTACTTCTTCGTACCCGTCGGCATCTTGCTTGCTGTTAATTTGGTATTTTTTGCTGCCACAGCCTGGGAACTCACCTGCGGATTATGGAAGGGTGAATTTGTCAAGAGCAACACTGAGAGGTAAGCATTAACAAAGAGATACTATGGGTATATTGGAAAAGGACAAAGAAGCAACAGCAGGAAGATACAGAGAGTGAGAGAGGGAGGGGGGGGGGGAGAAGAAGAGAGGAGAGGAAGAGAGTGGAATGACCATTGAGTGAATAGAAGGTTCTGCTTTTCCAAGCCACGAAATCCAACACGGGAAACACACTGGAATCTTGTCAATTTGTCAGAGGCTCTGGTCTCCTGTTTCCCGCCCGTGCAAAAAAAGCCTTCACCGCGAAGCAACCGGGACAGCTTTACGATGGGCTCGTTTACACGACAGCAGGAAAACGGCATTAGGTTAGGTTATACTGCATCGGTTGTACGGACAAGAACGAGTATACAGTACACTACGTTTATCTGTCTCTGACGTTTGCACAGCTATAATTTTCACTTCTCGTACTACGTGTAATAACGACGAACCGAATATTGATAGTCGCAGCGACTAATAAAAATTTATCTCTGCAATTCCACGGTAGATGTCGTACGAGGATCTAAGTATTTCTAGTCTATATTCCGGAAAGTGAGGGTGAGCGAGGATGATAGAGAGAGAGAGTGAGGGGGAACGAGGAAGCAAGATATACAAGAAGAAGGGAAATTGATATTTCTGCCCATTGGTCTCACCTTGAGATGAAAATAAATAATGCAAAGCAGGTGCTTTTCGAGTTCCTCGACTTCTCGTTCCAGCGAAGCCACATGGCTCTGCCTTGAGGATACGAGAAAAAGAGAGAGCGAGAGAGAGAGAGAGAGAGAGAAGGTCGGGAATAGCATGTGCCCCCGTTATATCGACATAGCGAAATCATCCCAGAGCGCATAAACAGATCGCGGATTCTTCTCGCGTAGGGGTGTCCGTATCTTTTTTAAGAATCCACCCTGACCTTCGGCTTCGAATAAATAATATAAGCCAGGTGCCTTGATTCACAGACCCTGCCGATGCCTTGTCGACGCACACGCTATACGCACGCGCGTTCACGCATCTGCTCATGGGTTTTAGCTATGGCTGTAACCCAACCTAACCTAACCTACAATTGCATATAAACCTTGAGATATATATCGGGTCTAGCCTTCTGAATGGGACTTCTATAGTGGATACATTTCATTAGCTAAGCTTAAGGCAGTTTTTATGACCGCGTCATCCTCTATACATCGTAGAAGAGTTTTCTACAAGTTACTTCACCTGGAAGGAGGCTCAATGCGTTATACGCATTGATATACTTTTTTTTCGTTTTGGAGTATCTGTTTTTATTTTTTGATCAAATAATCAAAAAGCGAAACATCTTCTACACTTAATAATAAAATATTATTTTCATTCGATGCTTCGTATGTTTCTAGGAACTGGCGGTTTCCACCGAGCGATTTTTGACAATGCGCATGCGCAGGCGCATTCTACTCAGTCATAAATCGTCTTTCTGCGCGACGACGACGTATCGCGTAACTTTTCTTCGTCGACTATCTTGGCGGATTGATATTGATGATCCTATTTATAATGGCGAAATTGTCGCCAGGCCACGTTCGGATTAGCGTCGCGACGAGAACGCGGCAGCTGGATGTAGTACTATGTAAAGGCGCCGCCAGTTCACTTATTTGTAACCGCTACTACCGGCCGTTACTATTATAAGACTTATCGTCGAATAATTCTGTTCACGGTTTCTTCAGCTTGTTTTTTATTTTTAGTTTTATGACGCGTCGTCTCGTTCCTTTGAAACTCTTATTGTTTCTCTCCTTCATATGTTTTTTAATGACAAACAGAATCCTTCACGAATCTCAAGACCATCACATACAAAATAACGTAATGACGTACGAGGTAACCATAAGACAACGAACCAATCAGAATTTCTCCAAGGGGACAGTACTAGATTCTGATTGGTCTGCGCAAACGTCATCGTTCGTGTCACACGAAGTATACGCATGAACTTCTCAGTTACTGGACTGCAGCAAGCAGTATTATTTTTATATCAAGAATGCGACCTGAGAATAAGAATATCTATATTTTACGACATATATAGAATTTTTTCTTTTTATTTTTTTTCATTTTCTTTCAACAAAAGTGTATTCTAGTATAACCGCACGATATCGGTATGCAAAAATTGTGCAAAACAAACAATCTCGAGAATTTCTCGTAGAGAACGTAGATAGTAGGTGAGTAGTTGGCCATCGATACTCTCTATAAATCGATAATAGCCTACCCCATCCTCGTAGATAAATCTTCCGATAAGTTCAACACCTGCCAGTTCATGATGTAAAATCCTTACTGGATGAAACATTCTTAGAATTTATCACACGATACAATCGCCAATAGTTTACATATTTTGACTCGATCTACGAGCAAAGTTTTACAATTTCCTGGATATCGTAACCATCGGTATATCTGTAAATACCAAAGGAATCGATATGTCGTAGACATAAAAAAAATATGTATAAGAGGAAGGAAATTAATAAAATTTCGCTCGATTTTATTATTTACCATCAATAAAATCGAACTGACGTATCGCACGTATGATTCTTTTTCCTTATAAAAAAAAATTGCACAACTGCAATCTCCATTCGCCAATCGCAAGAACCGTTCGATAAGTATGACGAATGGAGGTATAGCGAACTTTGCTGTTGATTTCTCTTGGCCGATGTAAATAAGCAGCAACCCGTTCGTCAGTTAAGTACCAAACGAGAGGAAGCTCGCACGTTTCATTATCTCACGTGGTGAAGTTCGCCATTTCTCCGCAGCTCGAAAATCGCTAATAGCTAATGGGTACCTATACTTACCTACGTAGGAACGAGAGTGGCGAACACGCGCGGCTGCTACGTCCGCTCATTTATAACAATTAGCGTTTCTGCCAACCGACGCGCAAGAAGTTAATTTTCCTCTCTGCGTTATATTTTCAGAGCCGCCCTGGGTCGAGTCTGCATGAAGCTGGTGATCGTGATGGGCGTCACGTGGGTGACCGACGTCGTCTCTTGGGCAGTGGGTGGTCCCCAGTATCTCTGGTACTTTACGGATATCGTGAACGCCTCGCAGGGTGTCTTCATCTTCATCGTCGTTGGCTGCCAGCCACAGGTGAGAGCTGCTGTGAAGAGGCTGTGCAGCAAGAATCCCAGAAGCAACGCCGGCAGACAAGGAAACGCACTGAGCACTACGAGCCACGGGATGCCCAGTATGGGCGACAGCGTCACTCAGAATCCAAGTACAAAAACGGCGCCGTTGGAAACTATTTGCTAGAAAGTTTTTTTTGACAACGAGAATACCAAGATGGACCAATGACTTCGACGTCTGGAGGAGAACGTAATGAGATACGTGGAGAGAGGGATTCCGTCGAAGGATTTTCGAGTATAATGACGGAGGATATCTGCCGCACGGAAGATCTTGGGATGCTGGATCCTGGGGTGCAGTTGGACCCTTAGAGCGTAGAAGAAGTACAGGAGATATTCGAAGACTAAATATTTCTCTCGTACCTCGAGATGAAATGTTGAAAAATAGGGAATGAGGTTTTTGATACTTATATCTATAGATATACACTCCTCTCTGGACGTAGCTACGAAGACTATACTAGAATCGTAATAACTCTAGTGTATAACGAGAATGGTTATCGAGTCACTGCCCAAACCGATCGACAGATCGGCGATCGCATGATCATTGCGAATTTTCGATATCCAATCAATCCCAAAGAATCGCGAGGCGCGTATTCCCGCTCGTGTAAAGTTTCGACTGAATGGAGGAGAGGCATTTTT
The DNA here is from genome assembly GCA_036026315.1 of Trachelus stipa. NCBI lineage: Eukaryota > Metazoa > Arthropoda > Insecta > Hymenoptera > Cephidae > Trachelus > Trachelus stipa. The sequence continues at coordinate 1,043,464 of JAYRCB010000126.1, forward strand.
GTTTTTATTTAATTTTTTTCTTTCTTTTTTTTACATACGTTTTTTTACCTCTTTTCTTAATATTTCTTTCAGAAGCACGTCGAGTAGACCTCGTCAGTCTGCTCGCGTAAATCCTCGTGCGAAACGAGGTTGTTATAATATGAATTATGACTCGTGACAATACGCAAGATGGGAAATCAATGCCTTTTCGAAATGCCTTCCGAACGTGATGTTCAACGAACCGAATTGTATTCAAGAAACTTTACGATTCTCGGTGTTGTAAAAGCGCTAATTAATATTTCACGATTTATCATGTAAACGTCAAGCTGATAATTTCACGCGCTCACTTTTTTATTATCTGACCAAAACAACGCCTAACAATAGTAGTTGCGGTTTTAATGGGCATTCAGAACTCTTTCGCGAGAAGAGTATGTGTTCTATGAATGGTGTGATAGAGAGAGAGAGAGAGAGAGAGAGAGAGAGAGAGAGAGAGAGAGAGAGAGAGAGAGAGAGAGAGAGAGAGAGAG
>JAYRCB010000126.1:1044031-1081738 GCA_036026315.1 Trachelus stipa
AGAGAGGGGAGAGAGAGAGAGAGAGAGAGAGAGAGAGAGAGAGAGAGAGAGAGAGAGAGAGAGAGAGAGAGAGAGAGGTGGGAGGGAGCGAGAGAAAGAGCGTGACGGTAAAAGAAAAAGAATGTTGAAGCGGAAACGACCTGAACGTGTAACCATGACGAACTGCTTTTCGAGAAACGAAAGAGTTACGCACTACACGCTAAATCTACGCGCAACGAACGTACGTTTTTTCACTGAAGAATCGCACTAGGTATTTAGAAATTGGCGTGCACGTAGAGTTCTTGTTTCTTCAGGTGCATCAAACACTGAACTTGCGTTCGATGCATTCGACATGCAGCTGATGTCTTGTGGGGAACGAAAACTTCCTCAACGCATTTGTATTGCGAGCATCTATTCAGAACGGCTTTCAATATTTGGGACACCGAACGATGAGACGAAAATGCAAGAAGAAAATAATTGTATTTGATATACGGCATATTACGTACGGGTCGTCCCAAAAAATCGTTTAGTTCCTTTTTTTTCCCCCTTTTTTCATGTTATTTTTTTGTGTGTGCAACGTGTACGATGTGATAAACTGGCCCTGTCGAATACACGTTACCAAGCCAATACATATAGACATAGATTTGTTATTCCATAACTGAAACAAAATCTAAAAAAAGAACGATTTTTACAATATAACTACATTGGCTACTTTCTCTTGGATTCGGCAGTGGCGTGAATGTATGTTACGTGTATCTATGAGTAATATCGCAGCTTGATATTGGCAATATCCTGTAATTAGTTAAATTTAACGATTTATTATTATTATTATTATTATTATTATTATTATACGTCATGTACCATTTTATAATAGCGTGTGTTCGATACTGCTCGTCGCTACGCATATAACTCATATTATCATTATTAATAATCGTCCCAAAACTTCTTGTAAATAAAATTATCTGTATTATTCATAATACACAATTGACGTTCGATAGAGTACACGTAAGTTTAATGTTCGTTGTAAACGTACGTAAAAGTGCGATACGTGTCGTGTCGGACCGCAAGTGGCAAAACGGAACAAAATATTAAAAAGAAAACGTGATAACTTAAGGTTCCATTCACGCATGTTAAAATATGGAATTGGTCCGTCACGCTACGTATCACTTTGACCACCCTTTGTATATTCAATAATATTACTAAGCATGGACGAGTATGCAAGAATCATATGTTATGTAGAGATACACAGTTATGGGATTGAACGCCTTAAGTTTATATTAATTTATTTGTATTGCGCGCTCGTTTTTGCATATGTATTAATTTAAGCATAAGGTACGATAGCTTGCCAGTGAATTAGTCTATCCCCCCCCCAGCACCCCTTAAATTAATAATATCGTAATTCAGTGTCAACGTAACGCTGACGGAAGTATATACGAAAAAACGATGACCCATGCGTTAATGTAACAAATACTTGGAAGTATTACGCAATTTGCGTTAATTCCAAAAAAAAAAGATATAGTACAATCACGTCGTAATTTCAGTTCCATTTTGAGGGGTCAGCTTCTTGTGGTTTACGGTACGGAAGAGTCCTTTAATTATGGAACTAATCTTCCCGCTTTTTCGTACTATGATATTGAGGATACAATAGAATGAAAGAAAGTAAAAATAATATTCTGAAAAGATGAACTTGCTTGTTATATTCCTCTATAGACGGGAAAAAATGACGAAAAAGTAAATAATGTTTCATGAAAACGTAACGAGCAACATTTCTCTGTTGCGTCCGAAGAGAAATCAATGAACGATGTTAATGATTTGGAATTGGCGTTAGTAATTGTTGCATTTTGATAAATTTTTTTAATATGAATTTCATTCACCGTAAAATATCGTTCAACCATCATTATCCCGTCGTATTACTTTATTAATGAGAAATGTGTATTAAAAACCTGACAGAACGATAGAGAGTATGAGCGCATATTACACTAGAGGATTGATGAGCAATCGAGGCTAAATAAATATGATATCGTAGCGAATGAAACAATAGTATTAAAGTGTCACCCATAAACTCATATGTTATATAGTCTATATATATATATAATGGTCTCTTGTGTGGACTTTTGTTCCCTAGAAGTAACCGATAATCGTTAGATGCGTCTTAATCATCACCTTAGACATCAATGAAACCATTGCCGATTGTACGCCATTCCTATAATGTATCTTAACAGTATTTCTATTGCAGTAATGGAATAAAAGAGAGCGATTAGTAGGATCATTATTAATATTATTAATACCCAGTCACCTATAGCGTTGTTAACGACAGTGACTATATCATTAGTCGTAAGAATAACCCTAAATTGTTATACTTGATCTTTTCATACTCTATCGTAAATTAGTTTCAATAGCTTTATTCTGATAGACACTTTCCTCAATAAGGTTCCCAGTGCCAAGAACGAGATAAAACATCATTGAGTATTTACATTCACCCTATCAATCAGAAGCATAGTATACTGTTTATAAGCCGAATCAATGATAAAATTTCCTCTTTTACCCTTAAAATTTACTATGAAGCCATACGGATTCGAGCGTAAACAATTTTTTGTATTTCAAGCTTCGTTTAAGCCACATCCTCGCCCCCTTTCGCTTATTCTCCTAACTCGTCAGTACCTATCAAACAGCAGTAAGAAAAGGGGCGCGCTTTTTCGAAATATTTAACAAGTCCAGTCCATATGAACTCATAGTGGTATTAATGTATTATAAAAATCGTAATACTAATTAAGGGTTAAAATGGACGATTAACAATAATGTGAAGCAAGCATTTCATGATTTTCTTCCATTTTATATATTTTTTCTTTTATCAAAATTGTCGATTAGTACGATCAGTCGTGGATTTATTTTCTACTTAACTTCTTTTTCAATTATTTTCCTGATATCCTGTAAAGTATTATACTTCCTAATAGTATGGTATATAATGTATGTTATAATGATTGCAATTGCTACGTGCAGCGGTAACCTTCTGTTTATGTTAAGAAATCATTATTTCTTCATAATAGTTCTGATAATGATTCTTGGATTCGATTACCAGTCAACGATCGTCTATCGTTCTCCATCTGTTATATAAATATTGATAATCGTCAGTGAATGCTGATAATTGTGCACAATAGAGGTCGATACACTTTATCGATTTTTCAAGGGCTTTTCTTGGAAGGTTTCATAAATGTTAGAGACTTATTTACTAACCGATAAAGTCTCGAGATTGCCGTAATAATATGTATTATTTGATACGTCATCGGTATAAATTGCTTTATCAACTTCCATTGTTGTTTCCTACTGCATAAGGGGAAACATTTTTTTCCCTTTGGTCAATGCGAATAAAATTTGAATAGTGTTTTGCATATTAAACTCTTTATTGTGTTTCGGCTAGTTTGTGGTTGGTAGTGTGTTTTACATATTTCAAGAGTCGCAGTACGGCTGACGGCGTGACACCAGCAATTCTGCTTGCTGCAGCAATCTGTCAAAGCATGAGTGGTATATTTTTTAATATGACAATGATGGAAATGCTCGGTAAAAGTAGTCTGGCTTAGGTAACTTAAGTAGTTCCTAGTTGCTTACAGTTTGTGGTTGTGCTGCTGCTAACTTCTCCGTTTCTTCAGAGGAGAGACACAGTGAGCTCCTGTACAATTTGGAATTATTAAGGTTAAAGTATGTCCTTAAGATAGATAGTTCAACTTAATTTATAAGTTTGATAAAATCTTGCGATAAAACGATATTAAGAAGTCTCAGTGGCTTTGAAATCACTTAATTCTTAGGATTAGCCTATCGGTCATATTGAGTACTATGTAATTTGTTGCAGCTGTGACCAATAATATTCAATCAAAACTCCATATAATATTCGTTTAAAGAATAGATTGAAAAAAATATTAACGACTTACGAAGCGTAGTTAATGTCCTTTGGAATAAAGATGCTTTCATTTCGTCTTATTTCATGGACCTCTTCCAGTTGACTTTTGACTGCATTGGCATACATAGCTTCTATCTATAATTTTCAATACAACAATTAGAATGGCATGTTAACATCATATATACTCATTAGAATATAAGAAATATAAAGAATTTTATATCTAGATCCATTATCTCAATACCTTAAGTCTTTTAGCCAAAGATGAGTCTCCTGAAAATTGTACCAGTTGATCTGGTATTATGTTAATAATATTCTCAAAGGATATATCGTCATTAACCATGCTCAAAATGCCAAATGCTGTAGTTTCCAATGGATTTTTACATATTTTCATTCGAAGCAATCGCCGCCATTGGTTTATTGGCTTTTTTACTGATTTCAAAATTTGAATTGCCTCTTGCATTTTTGTTTGCATGCGTAGCATAGCGTCGTAACGAGTTTGTGAAACACAGCCAGTCAAGTAGCCCTTTTCTGTAAGTCTTTGATCAGCATTGTCAGGGCGTAGACTCAATCGAAATTCGGCTCGACTTGTGAACATTCGATACGGCTCGATTGTTCCTTGACTGGTGAGATCATCGATTAAGACTCCAATATAACCCTCAGTACGATTTATAATAAGCGGTGGCTTCCGTAAAACCTGTGGAAACGTAAGAATATATCAAAGAAATATATCACAGACACACAAAAATTTGTGTTTAAAATGCTAAAGAATGAAAATATACGATATTTACCCGCGCAGCTGCATTTGCACCTGCGACAATTCCCTGTGCTGCAGCTTCTTCGTATCCAGTTGTACCATTTATTTGACCAGCCAAGAATAAGCCTGGTACTTTTTTCGTCTCTAATTCGTAATTCAATTCTCTTGGATCAATGTAATCGTATTCCACTCCATATCCAGGTTTTACTGTAAAATGAAAAACAATTTGAATATAACAGTTTTAGGTATTTACTGGATTTTCTGTATTATGATAAAATATAATCTGTCACATAATGCTATATTATATATACCTAGTTTTGCATTTTCTAATCCTGGAATACATTTGACCAATTGCTCCTGTTTATCTGCCGGCAATGTACACGACATTCCACCCGGATAAATCAATGGCGAATCTATACCTTCCGGCTCTAACCATATGTAATGCTCCGTTATGCCAAAGCGTAGAATTTTACTCTCAATACTAGGACAATATCTTGGACCTGTCACCTCTTCGGTAACGTGTCGATTACAATGTAAATTGTCCTTTATGATTTTGGCAACACCTTCATTGGTTTTTGTTAGGTAACAAGGTAATTGTTGATCCGCAGATATCCAAACGCGATCATTCAAAAAAGAAAATGGTTCCGGAGGATCATCCGGCAACTGAATTTGACATTTTGTGAAGTCAATTGTAGATTTCTCCAGTCGGGGTGGTGTACCTATATGAAAACATTTAAGTTACAAAGTTTGAAAGCAAAGTTATAAATGAAAATTTATAAAACTTTTGATACCAGTTTTTAATCTGCCCATGCGGAAACCTAATTTTTCCAAAGTATTTGCTAAGCCAATGCTAGGTTCATCACCGATTCGACCAGCTGGTCGTGTTTCTAATCCAATATTTATTTGCCCTTTTAGGAAAGTACCCGTAGTAATCACAACTGTATCACTGAATATCTTCATACCATCCTCTGGGAAATAGTAAGCAGTATTAATAACAATTTTATAAATAACATTTGATCTATACCTACTGAGAATAATTCCCGAACATTTAGATGAATCTCCTTCTAGGATTAAATCTTCTACAGCCGACTCACATATTTCCAGTCCAGGCATTGAGAAGAGTTCTGCTTGCAGATTTTTCTTGTAGAGTGATCGATCTATTTGGGCCCTTAAACCCCAAACTGCTGGCCCTTTTCGTTTATTAAGAATTTTGTAGTGAATTCCAGATATATCACATATACGACAGCAAACACCATCCAATGCATCCACCTCTCTCATTAAATGACCTTTGCCAATTCCACCAAAAGATGGATTACATGACATTTCTCCTAATATAAACAACAAGTATCATTAACGTTTATTCAAATATTAGTATAATCATATGGATATGATACATACCTATTGTACTTTTTTTATGCGTTACAAGAAGGGTTTTTGCACCCATTCTTGCTGCAGCTGCACATGCTTCTGTGCCAGCATGTCCACCACCAACCACAATTACATCATACTTATCTTGAAAAATATTACTAGCTATATGCCTAATTGGTTTATAGTATAATGTAGTATATCTTATACTGAATAAATAATGTTTAAATTTGCTGATTGACATATTTTAGCACCTACTATCATTAATTATTATGGAATATAATAATCACTCTCTTTTAATTTCCTGTAAAAAGAAATGTATCTCAGTGCATCCTGAATCTTTGGTAGTATTAGCATTTTACAGATATCCTCCTTATTTGTAAATTCAAAGTCCTTATAGACTAATTTTTTCAAAAATGCAATAACAAAGCTAAAACAGTTATTAGTATTTTCATCGTAGTTTGTAACGCTCCATTTTGAATCCTTCGATATTATGTCTATAGCATTATCCCAATAAGATTCCCATGATTCTGAAATTATTTTAAATGCTAAGCAACATTGCCATTTGAAATTATCATCGATTACAAGTCCATTTTTATCATATTCAAAAATAGTTCCATTGGAATTAACTATACCTATATGCAAATCATTAGTCGCATTATAGTTATTCAAAAAGTCTCCTTGGGATGGCATAATAATAATAGTATTTGGATTATCTGCAGCATTAACAAATGGATAAGGCAAACGAAATGGCTCCAACATAAAAGTAGACAGAAATTCTTGGCAAATAGGACATTTTTCTGGTACTTTTTTACAAAACACTGACTTAGAACTGCAATGCTGAAAGCATAATATTCCTGGGTCGGAATTCATGAGGACCGTCAGAATCGCTGCTAATAAGTACACTTAATAAACTTAATATATAACTACGCAAGCAGTAAATAATAAATCGTTCCTTGATTAAAATATGATCAAAACAAATGAATTAAATTAATAAAATTACAAAAAAGTAAGGTTAAAAACCTTGCAACAATAATTTTTCTATTATTACTTTATGTATACCTTTGTAATACAATGCTTAGCATAATATCAGTCACAATGAATATAATTATCGGTAGAACAAATCCACGAATATCGTCGGACTTTACAAAAAGGTAGACAATAGTCATTAAATCTTCAAGCACGATCTATCGGTTCGTTTCCTCTTACATTCACTAAATTGCTTCTCAACAGAAATAAAAAAAATTTACCATCAGTACTATACATAAAACTACAATTTCGCACAATTTATTTTCAAGGTAAAAGCTAATACTCGAAAATGAGTATACATGTCTCTTCAACCACATAAAATAAGAATGCTCGCGAACTTAACGCCAAATTCACATTCTAATATGGTCTTTAAATTGACTTGCGCAGTAAAGCTAATAGTTCGTAATGGTACCATCACAGAGTGAGCCGCGCTGCAGTAGTAGCAGCTGATCTGCTGAGTAGTGCAGTACACCTGTACCACGCTGGAACGGTGAATGCGTAGAGGCGTGCTTAATTCATAAAGCCGCAGTGTCGTGCATTGCCTGACCGTGATTTCGTGTTCGTGACTACCAAATTACCAGAAACGGAGACAACACAAGTTATCCGCAGTGAAAGAGAAAGGAATTCCGTGGAACATTAATAACTCGTAAGTAAGTTCTAGGTTAAAAGATATTGAACTTCCTGTCGTCTTAACGTTTTTGGCAATTAAGAAAACCCAATCACAATAAGTTTACACAATTCGTCTTGTCAACTTATTTTCCTAATAAAGTCCGATGTATTCATCTAAAAATCATAAAAACCATTCGCTACACGCGTACCTCGAGGTGACTGACACCTGATGCGTCAATGACCACGCATGTGAGAGTAGCATGCTGCTTCACTCATATCAAGCTTCTCATTGAACTTGGATTTAAAGTCCGTAAAATACAAAAAGAAACCGTAACCTACGGGTATACAAGTATCTCTAGGAATTGAACGCGCTCGTGGGAATTCTATCTGGCGATCTGCTTAACGACCATGAGAAATTTCACGCTCGTTCACCTTTGGGAATCAAATTTATGTATTTTAAGGACCTCGCGATAATTGCAGTCACGCTCGCACAGACAACGCCATGAATTATAATTTATCGCAAGATAGTCAATTAGGAATTTACGTAGTGGAAAGTTGGATCAAGAAAATTTCTCGACTGATTTACAATGGTGTTCGCTGAAAATCGTTGTTTTGTATTCGGGCCACGTTGCCAACGTGCATAACGGAATTATTTTGTCTCTTGCATTTCGTGACAGAAGAGTGCAGCAAAGGTAGAATATATGGCGATAGATCTGAGAACGTAAAATAATTACGCTTAAATATATATCGCAGGCTAGATCTATAATAATCCAGATATGAAATTTCTATCATGGTGATGCGTCAAGGAGAATTCCAGTGCAAATATATTGCAGTTAGACGAGACGAAGAATCAATTAAGCGTAACCAGCTGCACGTGGAATTTTACGATGCGTTTTAACAATTATATAGAGATTCGTTTTGCACTTTGATAACATTTTTTTCTCAATTTTGGACTTGACGATAAATGATGACCTTATCGAGACTGTATAATTTGGTTATACCAGCATAATCGGTGTATAATTTCTTTTCCGTCATGCTTGTGAGGTTGCAAAAAACAGTTAAAAAAAAACTATGTTTGACTTCTCCGACATGTACAACTTTTTCTTCTATAGACTTATTAACAATTACACATTCTTGAGGGTTTGTTACGTAAGAAAGCAATGTTTCGTAGGCAGAATACTTGAGCTTTGATTAATTTTTGAAGAAGGCGCGATTAACCCTATAAATCTTACTGATATTCATACGTTGTTCGTGGTTGCTACTATTCACAGAACTCACCCTGAAACACTCCCAATTCTATTTCCTCGAAACATCACGAAAATACCCCACGTCAATCAATTACGTGAAAAAGAAAATAAAAGCACGTCTTCTGTCTTCGTAATACGATAGCCAAATTATCTATAACTTTTACAAATTTTAAGAATAAAAAAGATCTTTCCCCCTTTTGTATTTCTGCATCCCAACGGTCAAGATCCAAAACAAAAAGAATCGACTATACAATAACAAACTCTACGATGCAAACTAATTGTAAGTTATAATCCGTATACCGATTTTGCATAAAGTTAATAGTAATATACATATAATACACATAGATATTGTTACATATCATACTGAATTAAACTTTCGGATTATTCAAAAGCAATTCGGTTTCAGCTTTGAAGCTGTGGCCTTAAATGCTTTGAAATATTTTTTTTAGCAGCAGAAACATTCTTTTCCGATATATGTGAATTCCATGCAATTATGAGAATGTACTTTTGCTACAAGATACCATTACTCCAAAGCATTGACTATATCTGTCTCTTTTTCTTTCTCCCATTTGATATATTCTACCTGTTAATTACGAGGCACGAAGTCACGTCACTCGATGTTCCTGTTAACGACATGAAATGCGATCGTTTTATTTGAATGAGCGTCGGTGTTTAATAGGAACGTCAAACCCATGGACTAAACAAATGCAACTCTTGTTACGACAACGCTGATATGAATATGGAGCATATAGCACATATATACGTGCATACGTGATGTGTCAATAATTTCATCGCATTGTCATGCCTATAAGAAAGTCATCCCGTTATCGTAATCAGAAGCGTGAAACAAGACAATCTCCAATTACGTGACTCGAAATTTGCACAATATCGAGTTATCGCGAATATACGGGTTTGCCGTGAATTTTGCTCGGTTTCTTCTTCCTCTCGTCTTGAAAACATCACGCAATTATTCTCGACTCAAGATTCAAGCGATAAATATATACAGGGTGAGCAGATTACACGATAACGGAAATATCTTCTCTCGTCTCTGTCGTTATAATAAAAACTGCCTTTTCTCGGGTTCCCCTTTTTTGCCCTCTTATTTTTTGACGTGTCAGCTGTGTGAATTTAGAGTACACGCGAACTTGGTGGCGCATGCACTTTTTCACGTGGAATATACATAAAGTTTATATATTTCAATATGTATAACTCTTTTTTTCTATGCCAACAGTATCACGTTACCCTTTTGTGAAACGATGGAAAAAAACACTCGGGGGATGCGAAACGGGTATCGCTTGGTCTCCTTTTCTCTCTTTTTCTCTCTTTCTCTCTCTTTCTCTTCTAGTCTACTCTCTCGCCCATTGTGAACTGTACCGCGTGTCCCTTGCGCACTCGCTCCCTGTGGCCATTATTCCATGAAAATTGAGCGTCCATTGGAAATTTCAATATCCGATGGACAGGCCAGGATACGAGGTTCGGATCGATGATAATTTTAATTGAAATTCCGTAGATTCCGGACAAGTGGCGAAGAGGCAATTAAAGGGCGAATTGGTATACGGGAGGTCCGTGTTGAGTGCGTAACGAGCCATCGTCGACTCGACTGGCCAATTTTCAATTAGCATTCTTGATTTGAACATTTTTTTACTTCTGCTTCTCCCTTTTACTCCTTCTCTCGTTGTTAACGTTTAACGTGACTTTTGTCTTTCTTGCAAAATATTTCCTTGCTTATAATTTCCTTTTTGGAAACACGCTTTATGATTGGTCTATGCTTGTGCGTGCTTATTAATATTTTCGGCACTGTGATGGGACGTCATAGAGGATGTAATATTAAAGGGCGTAAGTCACGGGTTTCGTAATATTTCCTTTCACGGATTGTATTTATTTCACTTGTTTTAACTGTAAGGGCTGGATATGAAAAGTAGGCACAGATAATTCAAGGAAAATTGTTATTCGAGGACACTGTCGATATTTTGTGTCACGTAGCGATTACATATTCAATTACGTGGGATATTTCAATAAATAATGTAACGTAGAAAAATTAAATATATTCCAGTGCAAAACTATGCGCATGCATTACTTTTATAACAAAAATTGTATGCGGAGTCGCATGTGCCATTTTCCAAGGATTGCATTGTTTGCGAACTGTCGACAAAAAAAAGACATTGAACAAGTGGACAGGCTATAGTACAGGGTTCTCATACACGTACATGCCAATTTGCTTAGAGTTTTTGAAAATTTTTGCAAGGGCATTTATTCGACGTAACGCAGTTAATAGGTTATGAAAATGATTGACGTTGTTCTGCTTATGGGCTTATTAAAATTCGTATGACATGAATTCCCGTAAATTGTGAAATTTTTCACTGCAAGTCACTCGAAAGATTTTATTTTTACAAAAATTTTGTAATGTTGCTTTTTTGAGTATTGTTTCGTATATATAAGGGATATCCACGAGTAATGTCGTTTTTTACCATTTTCAATAATTTGATGAAAAAAATGGTCATTATTGCCCATGGTTACCCTTGATATCCGTTGAGACTATTTTGCGAAACGGATAAGGAACGTGATAAAATATATTTGAACTTATGATGTAATAAAGGCGACAGCAATGAGTTTGATCAATGTTAATTTCCAAGGAATACAATTTTTTTTAGTCGTCTTGTACAAAATTTACTTTTAATCATTCCCGATAACGTTTAATCTATTCAGAAAATTATTGTTTAGTAATCGGTTATGCATTGTTCGCTACGTTTTATCTCGATCACGCTATTAGGGTTCATAATTTTTCATTGCTCTTTTACGAAACCCGTCATTCTCCTTTGGCAAGCATGTCAACTAAGAAACGTAAAGAAGTATTCTCCTCTCCTCTTCTCTCCTCTCCTCTCCTCTCCCGGTCACCATTTTCTTTTAATTTTATACCTACATCGTGTACATTATACAGTATACCATGCGATGATCCGTTTCACGCGATACAAACAACCCACCTCCACATAATTATATGAAAGTAGGGACTGATTAATTAGTCGGGGTTTCGTAATTTCACAGCGGGAAACGAAATTGTTACATCGGTTGAAACGTGTTCCACGTGAAAGCCCATTTCCTCGATTCGTTCGCCATTAAATACTGAAAATTGTAAGGTGGACGGCTGCCAGTACGCGTTTCACGATATCAAGATACGACGTTCAATCACTATAACAACGAGCTGGAAACTTTTTCATTGGTCTCGACGATCTTACCTTAAAAGTCTACTTTCCAAATGGCACCACTAAGCGACGCGATCCCATGAATTCCAATAGTCTCTTCGCGAAGGGGTTAAGACTACTGTGCTGATCTTAGAAAGGTAACGAACCTACTCAAAGAACCAATTCGAGAACTGGCAGTTCCGTTCCGGTAACTACGGACCAGTCACTTTCGGGATTATATATCCCACGGGATTGGAACTATCGACGAAATAAAGAAAGAAAAAGCGAACAAAAGGCGGATCGCAGATTCGGCAATGGACTCTTTCAGTTGAAAAATACTAAAATTTGATACTTTGAAAAACGCGTGATATACAACATAGGGAATGGCACTAAATATATATACACATATATGATCTTTGTTTTATTTTCTTGGTTCACCCGGACAAACCCGTTTTCCTGTCCTTCGCAGTTCTCATCGAGATTTTTCTTATCTGTGCAATTCCTGCTCCGGTTGCTGCTTCATCTGGTCCATGATGGACTCTCGGTATATAGACAAGTTTGAAGACCAGTCCTCGGAGAACGTTCTCGAGTTCACGGACGAATACCTGGCTTTCCATTTATTCACGAATCTGAGAAAACCTCAGTTTTACCGTCATATTTCTTCGTCTCCCTCTTTTTGATGCCGCTTGAATAGCAAACACCGCCTTTTTTACGAAGCGGCAACGTTGCCTGAGAATACTTGCATGCATATTTATATACCTACTTTGACTTTTGCAGTTTTCAAATTTTCTTTTTTTTTACTATATTTCCCACGTGAGGTAACATTACGATATGAGATTTTTTTTTACAATCGATTGCAAATTTGTCATTTTTTTTGTACGATACATGTAACTTGTATACGGCAAACTGGCAGATCATTTTAAAAATCTCCAATAACGAAGACACCAATCCGACAGACGAGAGAAATAACTTTGTACGCGTTAACGAGAATTTTCCTTCGATATGTCCGCCGGACTAACAAACTGGGCGAATGCCGGCGCACGGGATTTTTCTCGTTAATTTATGGGTCCGACATGCAGGTACCTACAGCCTGGCAAATCGATGTGCGTGCCGCGGCAATTCTGCCGAACTTTATTCGTTTTTTTCCTTCTCTTTTTATTTTTTAACATCCACGACGATCAGTCGGCATATCGGCGTTCCGTAAAAATTTTCGAGTGAAAACGAAAATGCAAATTGGCCCGCGCACGAAACAAAAACGCCGCGCCGCAGCAGCCGGAATGCACAGCGATGCGCATCGTGCCCGATGCAAATTCATTCGATTTCTGTTAGGACGGAAAATATTTTCAGTTTAATAAGCGGGACCGGGCTTTGCCCTTGTCTACAAAGGACGAGCGACGAGTACATGCATAATGCACCGTGAAAGGAAGAATATGCACTATACCTCGCGATAATATTCAAATCTGATTTCATTATCTGTCACGTGCACTCGTGGAACTTAGTTATACCGGCTTGCAGGTATTTACACTGACCATATGGTGTAGCCCGTTATGAATTTGTATATAAGTACTATAGTACGTTCTGGACTACCATTCCTTTGAATATATTTAACATTGAGATACATATTAGTATGTTTGGACGTATGTACGTATGCGTAAACAGACTTGTACCAAATCCCTTTGTACCGGTAGTATTTACCCGTCGAGTGAGCTACTTCCTTCCTGTCTGATGTCAGCCTGAAGAACAGTGCAAACAGGAGGTGTACATATTAATTCTTGCAAGATAATCCGAGAAGCCAGCTTAGCCCGGCTAAGACCCGGCTGAGATATGTAGGGGAGCATACCTAAAAATCGTGTACTGACACATGCTGGCACCCGAACGAGCATCTTGGATTCAGTATCAAATCTGTCTAAAAGATCTTACGTACGAATCGTTTTATGATACTTGACTTGGAAAAATGAAATCAAGTCCCACGCGTCTCGGTCAGGCGTTCCGTAGGTGGTGCAGTCACCTGGCATGGAGAAGATCTAAAGAGAATGGACGTTGATCACGCAACCGGCAATCGGTCCGGAAAGATCCTAGAAATCGGCAATTCATGGCCCACTTCCGTTCGGGAAAGTTTCGACTCCTTTAGACTTTTACTCGACTACTTCGTACAACCTTGTCGATTCGTCTTGGACTTACGTGGATGCTATACGGGAACAGCTGATCTAGTTAGAGGGGTGGGTCGGTTGAACGCAAGACTTTTCCAATAGTTTCTCCAAGGAAGTGTACTCGTAGTGCAATTTATCTAAAACCGAGTATAGCGAGAGACAAAGGGTCAAGAAACCAGCGAAGCTATCAGATAAAATATAGTGAAACTGAATTTTTTCTGTATATTATTAGCGTGGCTGACATATCACTAAGAATTTCGGTGACCTTTGACCCGTCCCTGTAATGATCGATATCTGACGATTTAATATTAGTTTCCACTGGGGAAATTTCTGTGAAAAACTTTCGATCTCGCGGAACAAGCCGGATATCCAATTGGAAGGGAAATGGGGGCGGAGTTATTCAAACGGACTTTTCTCATCAATCACTTGGTTTATAGACGGAAATCTTCCCATCCTCTCCGAGTTCTATCAAAAGTCACGTACACGTTCCTTGCCTCGAAGCCATATATGTATTTTAATCTGACGTATAGGTCCTGTATACATCACGCGTCATAGTCGCTGCAAAACCCATGGTAACTACGAATTTCGAAGTGCCAGTGCATTTCGAAGCAGCGTTATCTCGCCCGACGACGACGACGTCGTTTTGAATTCTATATTAACTTGAATTGCCTTCCCAGCCACGTTAGATCGTTTAACGGAATTACTATATATAGGTGGAGCATACGTGATGACGTGGGCCAGAATGCACCATGCGTAAATTTTCCAATTAACGGCAATTTCCTTTTCTATAGTATCAACGGCGTAACATTCGTAACACACACGTAATTACATATAGGCGCACGTCCATATAGACGTAGATAGGTCCTTGAGCCCAAGACATTGATCTCACCACGACGAAGAGCGTCGCAACGGAATCCGCAATTTTCTGCGGATTAAAGCCAAGCTTTTCTCTTAGTCGGCAACGGCGACGTCTGTGCGCACAACGTTCTCCCCTCTTTTATCTTTATCTTTATTTCCTTATTTACCTTGCTCTTTCAGCGTGAGACGTCAGCAATGAATCTTTGGATTTTCAGCGTTGGATAATTATTATTATTTTCTTTGTAGCATCCACTTTTAGTCCTTTCGTTCAATGCTTTAATTGCAGGTATAAATGTGTACTCTGTATCCATACTCATTGTGTATGGACCCTGGAATCGTTCGAGCTTAACTTTTGCGGCTATTACGTCACTGAAGCATAATTTCTAATCGCGCTATTTTTTAGACGTAATATCTGCGTCACTCGATGCGACTAGCATATGTATTCCAATGCGATTACCAGCCGCGATACTGTGGTCACGTCCCTCGCTCGTGAGGGTTTCCCGAATTATAGGGTTCCAGATTGAACACGGAGGAGAGATAGGCTAATGCGGTATATAAAGGAGACTGTGCATGCTAAAGGGATAAGAATTGATCCGGGATTAGGAATTGTGAAATATTCTTATTCTTATTCTCTGTCTGTATTCATATTATTGTATAATTATTGGAAGTGCATTGTGGGATCCATTACCGCACTGGCTTTAATGAATGATATTCAGTTCGCCAATCTGTGGTTATCAATGGACTCTGTGGTTAGTCTTAAAGGAGAACCACGATCAGTTTGGTATTGCTTAGAAGAGAAGTTAAACCCAGGGAAACTATCGGTTTAAATTGAAGTGGATACTTACCATTCTAATGTGGTAAAGTGGTTAATTCAAAGTAAGGGGAAAAATTCCCGCAGACAGTTAATTCCACGTAGTACAAGGAGCAAAGAATGGACGAGGGTCATAGATTCAACAAAGTCAATAAATTATTCAGTCGGTATAGGTGCGATGAACTGAAGACGTACCATGAATATCGACGTATAATTAACCCAATTACACTGTGCTCCATTACTCCTAGAAAATTCGAGCAGGTGTCGAAGGGTATAGATATGTTGTTTGAACTTACATTCAGGAACAGAAAAACAAATTCATTTGTAAATTGTATTTACCTCGCTGCTTTCTATAAGGAAACTCAGCTGCAGCGCCACAGTCAAATCTCGGCTAATTTCTGTACTACTTTAAGGCACTATTATTACTAGCATTCATCTAGGTACACTCACGACCACAGCTTCTCTTGGAGAAGCTAAGGACGGTGGCCAGCAGCTTACGCTCGTCCATAAAGCACGGTCAGTACTCTCTTCATTCAATTCTCGTAGTTCCCTTTATCCTTTGCTCTTGTTTCTTCTCTTTAGTTTACTTTCTACGCGCTCTACAGCTTTGCTGTGCAGTCTAAGTGCAATTGCTAGGAACAACCACGAGAATCTTTGATGCCATTTTCGGGGCCACGGACTAGCTGCTGGCTAAGCTTCTATGTAACCGATACGACGATTGAAGAATGAAGTTGGTTTCTCCTTAGACGCTTCATCGCAGAAACTAATAAATTCCGCGCGACTTTTACGAAGATTATTTTTTTTTTGACTCGAGATCTCGAATCCCTGTTGATTTATCAGATCAACGAATCGATTAAGTAACCTGTAATGGAGCTTGAGGCCATTTCTTGTTCTTGAGGAGTTTACCACCTGGCGGCGTTTATTTCTTCCCCCCCCCCCCTTCTCTATATATATACAGGGTGGGGCATTTATAGTAACCAGGTCGATTTTTTTCGGAAACGAAGCCATATATAAAGATCTTCCAGACAGACATTGTAGGATTTGAAGGGAGACCCGGGCAAAAATTTGAAGGCTTACAACACGCGTACAACCGATTAATGACACATTCAAGTCGTACAACAGGCGTATAACAGTCCCGCTTGTGAAATAGGAGGCATACAACAGACTCATAACACTCGATTTTGACCGGTTGTGAACCTGTCGTACGCCTTCAAATTTTTGCCCGTGAGACTGAAGATTCTGTTATAGAATTCCTTCCTGAGTGCAAGCTTTAAGCTAATTCGAAGGTCAACTTTCATTTTCTCAATGGAATGATGCAATTTTTCTTCCAAAAATCAAAAGATCATTCAGTTTTGAGTCTAAAAGTACAAACATACTAATGGCCTACAATTGACAGGTGTAGCTAATAAGATATTTTATTAATTAAAAAAATATCTGTTCTCTACATTACCTGGGACTACTGTCTACTATGACCTCTCTCTCATCTCCGCTTCACCCCATTCTACAAGGAGTGGGAAACTGGACCAATTTTTTTTCGTTTTTCTTAATTGTGGTACTATAAAAACTATGAATATTGATATTTTAGGTAAATAATATGCTTATATTTAAAAGAAAATGATATTAAAAGTTCTTTTGCACAAATATCAGTTCAAACGCTCTGTTGAGTCACGTTACAAAATGGCCGTCAAAACCTGATATGCGATGCTGCTGTCTCGCGGATTAGTGAGTAAGCCTTAGATAATATAACATTTTGCATCGCCCACCATTCGTCGCCAACTTGCGAATCGCAGAATTTTTAATCATTGTATGTACACAAAATACAGGGGTTGGTGGATTATTTAGAACGTATACTAACCACATTTTTAAATCAACTTTTGGCAAATTCTGCGAAGTTGCCACTTCCAAATCATTTTCTATGCATTCTGCCATTAACATAAAACCAAAGTGCATAGGTTACCAGTATCACTACTCATGTGATGTTATAGGTTATATTATGAAAAGTTAAGCACTCGTCAGCTCGAATACGGGCATTCCTCATCAGCTATTTGGCTTTAAAATAAACTCCATATATGTATACGGATATGAGGTTGTGACGTCACAACTAATCACAGTGTTTTCGCTTCCGCACTTTATAGCAATATTTTATCAAATTTTAACATTGATTTTCTTAATATTTAAGTGATAAATAAAATATCTAACCAGCGTTCTGGCATTTTATGATCACATTCTAGCAAACTACTTAGACAGTTTTTGACTTCCCGTCACAGTCCAGTTCCCCACTCGAGTCCTCGTGAAGCGTGAAACGTGACGAAATTTGAGCCAGGCATCTTTAACGTCCCTAGTCAGCTAATGGTCCTAGTCAAATTACACTTTGAGCCGCGTGACCATTTTACCCCAGGTAAGCACATAGGCTATCTACAACGGATATTTTTTCTTATTTTTGAAATATCTTTTCACCTGTCAATTTTGGGTCATCAGTGTACTTGTACTTTTAGACACAAAATTGAATGATCTTTTGATTTTCGCAAGAAAAATGTGCGCTTAAAGTTAGCAGATCAACTTCCAGCAGATGACAAATAAATAGGAGTTGTTTTCGCATGCAACTGAGTTTTATAGTTCCTGATACATTTTAGTAATAGTTTTCGCGATTTTACCCAAGAAAATCAAGATTGAAGAATGATCTACTAATTTCCCGTAGCATATCATTTTTATCGTCGAATTTTATAGATTTCGGCGAGATGTAGAGTTCTACATAGTAAACATGAATAATTCTATTCTTAGAACTGCACAAGAATTACATTCATCAACTTATTTCGAATATATACAAAACGGGTACAGTGACTCCCATTACATCTTCCCGTGTACATGGACAAGTTCTGGGCTTCTTTTGGGTCCTACATCACAGTACTAGCGCTCTTTCATAAATATGAGAAAATTTCAGCCTCTAATAAATTTGGAATATTTGTTAAAAATTGTTATCGACAATTCAGCCACATAAACGTGATCTGCTCGTGTATAGGCACTAGTTCTGGGCTCCTTATGATTCCTAAATTATAGAACTAGATCATTTTCCCATACGACACTAATTTAAAACGCTTGACTTTTAACATCATTTATTTCGTGTTAAATGCCAGTAACCACACCTGATTTATGTACACATATCCCTTATCACTGTATATTCAACATATCTTAAATTTGTATACGCACTTAATACTTCATGAAAGGACTACATTAAATAACAATTAAATTGTTAATAATCACGTATAGTTACCTAATACATTTTTTATTGGTTTATAAAAAAGCACAAGAAGTGATCCTGAGTTAAAATATTTTTTAATTGTTGCTCAATAAATTTTTTTCATAAAACAACGGACAGTGAGAATATAAAAGTTGATATTTGGGACCTTGACAGAGTACACAGAACATTATTATACACAAGGAAGTGATATTCATCTTAACGATGTGCAATTGGTAACTATTAAGTAATAATCTTATTTTTCAACAACCATATGATACAATATAACAACGTGAAGAAATAAATAATTATTTCCAATGATTTTTGACACTCTGGCTAGAGCCCTTCTCGTATTTATGAAAGAGCACTAGTAGCGTAGTATAGGTTTCAGGCCCAGAACTTGTTCTGTGCACATTCGAAATAATTTTGATAAATATATTTTTTTTGTCCAGTTCTAAGAGCAGAATTATTCATGTCTACTATGTGGAACTCTAAATTTCATATAAATCTATAAAATCCGATGATATTAAAAAAGAATGATCTGCTAAGGGAAGTTAGCAGATAATTTCTTTCAATTTTTATTTTTTTGGGTAAAATCCCGAAAACTATTACTAAAATGTATCAGGAACTATAGAATTCAGTTGCATGCGAAAAGAACTTCCATTTATTTCTGATCTGCTGGAAGTTGATATCTGCTAACTTCACACACATAAGAAAAATTGCATCATCCCATTGAAAAAAAAATGAAAGTGGACCATCATTGACTCAATTCCATAACGGGATCTTCCATCTCCGTTAAACCCCTACAACTTCTGTCTGACCTATTTTTTTATATATGGCTTCGTTTCCGAAAAAAATTGACCTCGTCATTATAAATGTCCCACCCTGTTCACATATATATCCCGTATATATATATATATATATTATATATCCTAGGATCCTAAGATCTTAGTGATCGGTTTCCGGTTTTCTGGTATGTTGCGTGAGTCATCATTGTAGGATATCGACTCCAACAGCCTTTACGGACTTTAACCCTCTTTTGCAGTAGAGCCCTGCCATTGCATACCGGTTATTGGATATCGCATTCCTGTCGATAGTTTCGATCCCTGCCAGTCTCTGCCAATACCTTGGCAAATCGAAGTTTCCAGGAAGGTTGAAAAGTCTGAGGATAACGATTGCTGGGCTCTTATGAAAGAAGAACGATGCCTTTCTAGAACGACCAGTGTGTTATGCATTTATGGACATTTTTATAGCTGCTAAATTCTACGAACTCTAGATAATATATATGGAGTAATACAGCTGGA
This sequence comes from Trachelus stipa, assembly GCA_036026315.1. Lineage (NCBI taxonomy): Eukaryota > Metazoa > Arthropoda > Insecta > Hymenoptera > Cephidae > Trachelus > Trachelus stipa. The sequence goes on from JAYRCB010000126.1 coordinate 1,064,447, forward strand.
ATACGACCGTTCGCTTCAGAATCCATTGAATCTATGGATTTTACTGATTTTTTTAAAAAAATGTATAAATCAATCGAAACGTCCTTAAGCGCGATGAAAGCCATCTGCATTGCGTTTCGATTAAAAAATAAAAATTTACCTAAGAAACCTTTTCCCGAAAATGTTCTATGATGTTTTGGGTAAATAATACTGCTTTCGTCATGATTTCTATTACTTATCGATTTTATGACATAATCGGATTCGATAAAGGAAAAATACTTCTCGGTAAAAGATAAACTACGATGCGGCATAATGGTTGAATTTTTTCGACTTTTAATATCTTCGTCGTTATAGCGGGTTAATGGCCTTCTCTATTTCTCATTACCGTAAGCCTTTAATTGGCTAGGATTGATGGCACTAATTACAATCCAATCAGGATCACTTACACTGAGCTATTGTCACTTCGTGTACATAGATATAGATATATAGATATTTTGCTAATGCGAATAGCGTTGCTATTCTATTGATATCTACAAGGCCTGCATCTCGCCTTTGACTATCCTAATAATCCTGATTAGAATGCACAATACGATCCTAAAGTAGTTCACCACGCTAATGTATGGTCATTCGTACGTAATTAATAATACAATTGAAAAACTTAATATAGACGTAATCTACTACATTTATGTAATTTATCTCTACCTGAATTAAAAAGAGATTTTTTATTTTATTTATTATCGCTTTTTCGACATAATATAACTGTAATATATAATATAATTTCACCTAATCACTCACATTTTTTTATGTTTCCATTCCGACTACAGCTGGGATCTTTAATCAGTACACTTGTTCATCAATCCTAATATCAATAAAACGATTGATAAAGCGATACGTCAATAATTTTTATTGGACAGATTAAGCACTGGTATAGATTGCGAGTGGCAGTATTTCCTCTTCCGACTCCCGAAAATCGATGAACCGTAACGTAATACCTACACTTCCCACCTCAATCCTACCAGAACAGCTAACCGCTCCGTTGTCATTCGCTTTTGGATGAAACCATGCAAACTCTAGTTACCGAAATACACGTCACCCCATAATTTTAAAGCTGAGCTTACAAGCTTCTCGGATTTCAGCAAAATTTCCCTCTTGCTCGTTCTTCCCTCTCAATTATGCTTACTAGTCATGGTATTAAGGGTGAGTCCTTTAACTTGGTGCAAGCGAATATCTCAGAAAGGAAGCATTTCACGAAAAAAATGTTCAAACAAATTTCGTTTAGTTTCCAGGGGGAAATAAAGTGCCGTGCCGTTATTTTTTAATCGCGGCGATTTTCAAGGTCTTTCGAAGGTCAGCTTGGCTTTTTTAAATGGGAACCTATATTTTTTAATGCATATTGTGACGCTGTACAAAAAACCTATTAACTTTTGTTTGAACATTTTTTTTAATAGGATCAGTATTTTCAACAGGAGAATAAAATAGTTAACTAAGGCTTTCTTCTAGCTCACTTGCATTGACGTTGAAGGACACCATTTTGAATAGTTATTATAATATTATTTAGCAACATTAACAATAAATAGGTTACTTACGCAAGAAAAAAAACTAATTAACTTTTTTCTTCTCTTCCGATTTTCGTATCTACAGAATCGCTATACTTATTAATAATACCGGGGTGTACGGCTTAATGTTGAAATAACATTGAAAATACTGGTCCTATTAAAAACTGTTTCAGACAAAAGTAATTGGTTTTTTATATAGCATAAAGGTCTGCAATAAAAAATACGAGTTCCCATTTAAAGAAACAAACTTAACTTTAGAAAAACCTTGAAATTTGTTTGAACAATTTTTTCGTAAAATGCTTCCGTTCCGAGATATTAGTTTGTGCCAAATTAAACGACTCACCCTGTATTTATGTGTCGCGTACTTTTTCAGGCAGAAAATGTCCTCGACTGCTGTAATATACACACAGCAATATACCACAATTCTATTATATATACATATATGTATATATATGTAGTGTAACAGTAATTCCGCGAAATCAGAATTAAGAAGTCTTTCGCCGCGAAGAATTTCTATTAATTTTCAAGATGCACCATCTGTACAATGAGTACCTCGAAGTCTCTGCAGGAAGTTTGCGTCGCTCGAGTAATTTCCTATTTCGGGTATCCAAGGACAAAGTCATCTTCTCGGATCTCTTCCTACTCATACCCACGAATATTAAAAAGACGAGGATCTCTCGCCGAAGAGTTTCACGCTCTCCCGAGTCTTCCTGCGCCGGGACTTTGAAGTTATCAAACGCATTCGCATTTCCAAGCCACGGCAGAACCTTTATATCTGCACGAAGACAACTTCTAAAGTATATAAAAAATATATATGTGCATGTATATATAAATGCCTACCGTTTAAACGCTTTCGATCCGCTTGCGTGGATATTGGATCTCAATTCTCCTGCCTCCTTCTCCTCCTTCTACTCCTACTCAACCTCCCTCCTTGAGAGTAGCATGAGAAAGGTTGTGGAAGTGATCCAGACGGATGAGCAGAATGCTGGATAAATAGATATCAGGAAACCGCTGGCTCGGCTTCTTTCCCTGTTATGGGAACGCGCCTACTTCTTCCCGACGTCTTCAAGAAGTTGGGAAGCTTTCCTATACTTTCTATACACTTTATCGGTTATTCCGCTTTTGTGTACACTTCATCATTTGGTGCTGTACCATACTCCGGGAGTTATATCCTAGCACCCTGGATAGCAGCCAATAGTTTCCGTATCCTGCGCGAATCTCCATTGGGCAAACAGTGTTGAGCTCATTTCGTATTCCACGTAGGAATTAACGATCTTCCATCCGATTTCTGTAGTCTCGCACTCTCTCCTAGATATTCCGCATCTTGAAACACCTCGATTTCTCATATCTCCCGCTGGATGAACATTTCTCGAGGACCCCGCGCTATGTCCACAAAGAATCGTCGGTATGCCCGGTCCGCGTATCTTAAAAATTGGCGAAATCAAGGAAAATCGCGGATACCTAAAATATAAGTCCCAACGAATAAGATGGTCCTATTTTCCTAACCTCAAAATATCCTGTCTCATTCAATTTCGATACTTGCTTTCCCTATAATCAAAACCTCCCGTCGTCCCCACGATGACAAGGTGTAATCGCGCGTCGCGACAAGGAAGATTAGAAGCCTTGCTCCTGATTTTAGGCTTGTTTACAAAGCTCTGCGGTGAGATGATTGTCGCTCCCGTCTTTGCCAAGGAGATTCCGTCGTTCATTACGAGTGACCTCAGATTCAAGAAATACGTGTGAATAATTATCGTGCTTGTTCGGACTTATCAATTACGTTCTATTTTTAATTATCGTTTCATTGCAGGCGCGCTCCTTGCACAAAAGAAACAAGTAAATAAAGGAACCGGTCGAAAGGAGCCGCGTGAAAAAAAACTGGTAAAACACTGAAACTCACAACATCGGAATTATTAATCGCTCCTCCCGACAACGGGATCGTGGTTTCGGGGCACACCGCGAAGCGTCGTGCCGACATGCGGACAAACCACCGCTAACGATGGTTAACGGCCAAACGAAACAATGAGCGACGGCTGGTACTCGTCCACCATAGCTCTCGTATGGATCGAGTCGGGACACCAACGGCTACGCATTCTCTATGTTGGTTTCAGGTTCTTGTGTCAAAGCTCGTAATTCCATTTGCACTGCAGAGCCAATCAGCCAATCCATCCCGTATAATTATTGCTATTTCACGTTAAGCTAATACAGATCTGGTTGACCTGCGATCCTGGATGCACGTCGGTGCCGTCACGCGGCAGGATGCAACGACCTTCGATCCGGCAACCTGGGTCAGCCCCTAACAAAATATACGTCACGGTTTAGCCATAGTTAGGAATCGATTGACTGTACTACATCAAGGACCTTAATAACTGCAGGTCAGAGAAATCCTTTTACCATCCAGCTATGACCGTACTTTTAACTTACCGAGCACTTTCCTATCTACTCAGATTCCGTAAAACTTCCTGGCTCCGGTTAAATCAAACATCCCAATTGCATTAATTGCGCGCGGAGAACTCTCGGCGGGAAATTTGACTGCTCTCGAGTGACCTTCGTGCTCGTAATTCAACCGACGTTCAATGTTAATTAATTCACTGTGCTGTTTCAATGGATGTTCCCTTGTTCTGGTTACCGTCGTCATCTGTTTACTGTGTGTGCATTAGCTACGTGCGGGCATATTGAGAGAAATTCCGAACTATAGCTATTTTGTAGTACACAGCGAGTAGAATCGGCGATGGGAATATGACAGAATGCAAGAATACTAATGCGAATCCAAAGTGCACTTTAGTTAAGTGCATATATAAAATTTACATCACCAATGGGTTGCATCTACTGCTACTGTGTCTTACTTCGCACCACCTCCCGCTCCTCCCCCCATCTTTATTTATCTCGATGCCCGTATCTCTTTCGGTGCTACGTTTCTTTCGAGAGAGAAAAAGAAGGGGACTCCTTTAACTTTCTCCTTCTGCTCTCGTTCGTTCCCTCGCTCAACTGTTGCTTTTCTACCTCGGTGATATAATCTCTCTGTCCCTTCTCCCCCTTACCTCTCCCACTCTTTCTCGGGTAACGCTCGACATTTACCTTCTTTCAAGGTTAGGGTGTAGGAATTTGCCGAGCGTTGATTATTTCTCCTATTGATACGCGTCTTCCCTCACACTCTTTTTCCCTTTACCATCCCCTTGTCCCCTTGCCCCTTTCCCTTCGACTCGTTCCGACGTCGCAATATTATCGCGGCTTCTTCAGAATTCCACGAGGATCTCAGTCCCACCCTTGCGCGTCCTTAGTATTATTTTCATTTCTCTACGTCAGCGAAACCGTCTTTATGAATTTTTACATTTCGGCCAAATCAACTGTTGCTCGCGTCAGGTGAAATTCCATGGAGATACATGATCCCTTCGGATTGCGAGATTTTTTTCGTAAACAAATGAAATCAAACGTGTCTAGAGCGTAGATGAATAATGTTTTTTTTCGCTGTCGGATGTAACGCATGTATTTTTATCGTAACGTTATTTATCAGCGATAACTTATTGTCGAATTGTATTACCACGGGCACGACGTCACGGCGAAGTGTTCCTTCCCGAGGGTATCACAATAAAACTTAACGATTCTTTTCTCGTCGTGTCAATGTCGATTCCCGAATTGCTCAGGAATTTTTATAACTTCCCTTAGTAGAGGACAAATTGGAAATTGCGGCTCGAGTATAATTGCCGAGTCCCTTGGCATAGCACGTGTCCATATGCGGACGTCAACCCGGAAGCAGAGTATAATCCTGCTTTTTCTCGACGTAGCAAATTTTTTCGAATGACTCGTCCTGACATTTCATCGCGAAGGGTACAGTAAACGGGCAAGTCAAGACAGTAAGGGAAAATGAGTAAAAGCGGGTTTGGTTAGGCCAAGGATCGATGAAAATTCCTACCGAAAATGAACCTGTCTTTCCCTGTCCTCTCCCTCGTCCTCGCCTCGTTCCCGGATCCTTTCAAACGAATACACTTGACGACGTAAATTATTGAATTCTGTTCCAGGGAGCGTGTTATCTTGACCCACGTAGAAATATATTTCTATACTATATGTATCGTCATACGTTCATTCGCATGAACAACTATTTTCGATCTCCTTCGGCTGTCCGTTCCAAAATTGCTTCCTCTCTGTAGCAACAATGGGCACTCCGATAACCATTGATTTTATCCATACATTTTTTCACCATAATTTTTTTGAAAATAATAACGCCACTAGACGTATATGGACCCGAAGGGTGTTTGGCCCTATATACAAAGATCGTAAATGGAAACGATTCTTCAACCTAAATCGAGCGATTGTACGTTTTCTCCACCCGGCATTTTGTTCCTTATATAACTTCCTTCTCATTTGCCAGGATATAAAAGTACTTCGTCTTCTCGTTTTCATTCCCTATGAAATTTTCAAAGGCGTGTATTCGTCTCCCCCCAGGACATTTACGCTAATGAGAAATCATTGTCGGGCGCAGGGTGTGTGTATATACTATATATATATATATATATATATATATATCGTCTTGTGCCAAACGGCGCCTCAACTTGTGGGACACAAGGCAATTCGCAAGTTTCGCGATTCATTGTTCCAGCCATCCTTTGTGGTTGAGGTCCCGTGCGCAATAGGCGTTAGGGATCACTGAGAGCCAGGCCCAAGAAGACAGCGAGAGGGAACTGCAAGGAGAGAACGTCTTGAAAGGGATCTCAGTCTGTACTTGACGTGAGAAAGACAAGGAAAATGATATTGTATACGTACATGAATAACACAGAGAAACAGCTATGTGACGCGTTCTCCTGTCTTTGGATTTTGCAGTTAACTCCTGAGCCGGATTATGACGTCCGTGGTTAACGGGGGAGTGAGGGCGTCTCTCGCAAGAGAGCCAGCGAACATCCTCATTATCCATACGAGGCTTTCCCAGGATATACTTGTGATCGTAGTCCCTCGTACTTATACCTATAGCTTTCAAGTAAAGTTACGACGTAGCTACCTACCCGACGTGCGGTAAAGGCGTAAAAGCAAGTATCGTCATGTATGCCCAAGTCTTCACGTGAACGCTAATTTAACGCGTTTCATAAAGTTTCGTGAAACGTACTATACGACTTGGCTCTATACTCAACTACAAATTATATAGTATTTATCAGGGAACAATTATCATGAGCAATATCAATCAAACTCCCCCTAGCAATTAGCAATACTAATCTCCGCGTGATTTTCTCACTAAACAAGGTTACCTTACTGAACCCCCACAACCTGGGTCGAAAAAATTACGTTTTGTAGTTCATATTAAAGTATAAACCCTCAAAAAAAATGAGCTGCCCACTTGCATATTTAAGTGGCGAAATTAATTCCTCAAAATCGGTGGTTTTTTCGTTTTTCGCTGATGTCTTATATATTCATTAATCCGGTGACGTTTGGTTTTGGAGATAATTCAGAACCACGATCTCACATTTGTGGTAATTTAGCTGTTATTACATGTTCGTGGTGCAAAAAACCTTTGTGTCTCAAATACTTCTTTGAGGAGTATTATCATTGTAATGAATACATTTCCATAATACGAAAGTGAAGAAACTGATAAGTGCATGGCGTGCTTTTTCCTCCTGCTTGTCATGAGTACTGAGACATTTTAATACCTATAATACCTGAATTAAAGGCTTCTAGTAAATAAAATGAAGACATCTATATTAAATAAAACTTTATATAGAATGGAATAAATCATCTGATACTTGTTCGCTTGTACTAAAATGGATGCACACAACTGAACTAGAAGGAAATGATATTGAGTATTTTAAGAGAAGGGTAGAATAATATACCTGGATATACTAAATTTATATATGTATGTAAACATTTTCCTTTTGACAAATTTATCAATCTTGTTTAATTTTCAGGTAAAATAAGAACTTTCTCGATGACCAGATGAAGAAAAATGTATAAAAAACACGTTTTTTATGAAAATAAAATGTATAAAATTTCTATATAATTTTCAACTAACTTTTGCCGTATCTATTTTGGTTTCGAAGACATCAGCGAAAAACGATAAAACTACCGATTTTGAGGAATTAATTTCATCCCTTAAATATGCAAGTGAGCAGCTCATTTTTTGTGAGGCTTTATTCTTTGATGTGAACTACAAAACGTAATTTTTTCGACTCGAGGTTGTGGGGGTACAGTAAGATAACTTTCCTTGAAAGCAGTATAATGAATTTACAAAGTCAAACAGCAGCCACGTGCGCAACGCATCCCCGCTGCTACATACAACATGTACGTTGACTACTCTGACGAGAGTGCAAGTAAATTCCCATGGAATGTAAAAGCGAAATCGCGCGACATTCTAGAGAAGGCGAGACTGTGGGGAGAGTCGGAGAACGTGATGGTACGGAGATAGAGAGCAGCCGTGGATCGGTCTCGGTATGGTGCCGCGATACGTTTCTAACTGCCAGAGACCGTGTGAACCTGGCCTTAAGTCTTCGTATTGTTCTTAGTGCTGTTCCTGACTGCGCGAGTCCCTCGCGAGAGTTTCGAACGCGATACTTATTCCGTGCGGGTGCTTGATGTACGTATATTTTATTTCTAATAAATTAGATTTTTTTACTGATTCAATGTGACTCTATCGATCCGAAATATTTAGTATTCCTATGTTTATACACGGGGATTAATATTCTCTGTATGTAGATTATCGTATTGCGATTGGTATCCCATGTAAATGATACCCATGTATATATATATATATATATATATATATCTTATATATACATACACCTGATATGGCTACCCCGTTGATTTTAGAGATTTACGTGGAGTAGCCGGATTTACGTCGAGAGAGACTGAATTATGCTGCAACACGAAAAACGTGACTGTATTCCGTTCCGCGGTACTTGGGTCCATTTGCCTCTGGGCTAATGGATTTTGACTCTGTTCGTTTAAGCTTGCAAAATGTTTTTGTCTGCCGACGTCCTGTGTGAACCAGCAAGTCTCGTACTTTCTTCGGCAATCCTATAGTAAGATTACTTATTCTTATTGCTGTCTTGACCTGAGATTAGGCTCAGCATTTTTGCGTTTTTTCTTGACTCGGCAGTGAACTTTCTCAAGCTAGATAATCCAAGAGATTAGCGATGACACTGTTACGAGGGCATCCCTACTTTATCGACAAACCATAACTGTCCGACAACCCCTCGATGAACTATAACCCATTTGGATATACTTCAGGATAAGTTACTCCTGAGATGGTTGGATCCATCAGGAAGTTACTTATGCTTTTATCTCGGCATGTTACGAACTTGAGAGGGTATACGTAACTTCATCTGATGGACGTCACTCCGATCGTCAAAGACAATTTCCTACGATGGAACCGACGGGATCTACGGATGAGAACCTGTATCTAATAAGCGAATACAGCAAAGCCTCTCGTTTCTTAATATTCAAAGAACTTTGATCCAATCCCCGAATTACGGACAAAAACATATGGATTTCTATCGTGGTGGAAGTAGTCGTGTCGTACAGCACTTTAACGGAAAGAATCGATTTACAGAAAATTCAATTACACGTGCAGTATTTATTTATGGATATTGGATGGTCAATTTATGGCGAGCATTATCTGGATCGTGGTGCTGGGAACAACTTTTTTTTGGTTGATCACGTCACGATTATAAATAGTCCAAACTGAACGTCTGTAGCCAGTTTTCAGTCCTGCTTATTCACGGGGATGTTATTATACAGGCACGATACTCCGTGTGTGTTTATTTCCCTATCCTTTCTGTGCCAATCACTATTTACACACAAATGTGTTTTTATTCCCACAACACACTTGAATTTTCAGTAGAGACACAACGCAACTTTTTTCACTAATCGCAAATAATCAATAAATGTACAATATAGCAGTTGGGTGATTATCACCATCTCCCAGTATCTTATCATTAAGTTAGACACTTCCCAATGTAACCCAGTAAATGTCTTTGCTACGGTTAAGAACAATTGATTCCGTCGCGAAATGGGATGTGGACCTACTTCGTATAGAAAACGCAGAAGGATCCCAGGACACCGGTGTTATTGTCCAAGGACATCGGGATCCTGGTACACCGGTCTTTTCGTGGAGACAAAGCGAGATCTCGGTTTGTCCCCGTGGGCGGGGGAGGAGGGGGGGGGGGGAACGTCGTGATCCGTCAACGTCGACGTTTTTCCACGCGAATTATTTTTGCGCTATTCCTTGCAGTGTCTTCCTTCCACCCCATGTCTCCTTCAGTCTGGTCCTCCTTGTCATTGTCGCCGTCCCGCTGTCCTCCTTTCCTTCACGTTATACCGTATATACCTATATCCTATTACTATACCTATACTCATACCCGGGTCCCTTATCCTCGGGATTCTCGACCAAACTCGCGCTCGCATGGAAACACCGTTGCCGATCGATTATCCGGCAGACCCTTTCGAGTGTCTCCCTATACTACCCTCCCAACTCGAGACTCTTCTATTTTTTTCGTTCTCTTCCCAAAAGATCGATAAACCCCTGTTCGTCGAGAATCTCTCTGGTATTCGACTCGCGGCTGGTTTGCTCTCCTATATTTACTGACCCGGAACGACCTACGTTCCAGGTCAAACGCTTTGGGCTTCGGGTTTACCTTAGATCGTACTATGTAGCCCTATTGTTTACACACACGGAAAGTAATTTTCGGCTGAACATTTAATTAACCCAACCAATCTCAAATTGGTGACTCCAGGTCAGTGCGGAAGCAGAGTAATTGTTTTATCGTGTTTACGAGAACTTTTAAAGGGTCGATCCTAAAATTGAATCGATAACGTGGTTCAATTGGTACAGGATAAAAATTGAGTATCTTCGTACCAGCATACATATTTTATCCGTTATAGACTAGTATACAGTAATGCGCATAAGCGAATGGTGGTATTGAAATTCTGGTATCAGTCCGTTCCCGGATAATAGTTTCAGGTACGAAATTGCAGTCTTGTACGCGGATCATGATCACTGATTGATAATTGTACATGATACATATAAGATACCACATTTAGTGAAATCTTAACACATTGCACTGTGCGTTTACTCTCTAAATACAGTGTATTGTCAGTGTAAGCATATAGAACTTGAATAAGCACCCAGGCGTTAAGTAGTTTCTTTACGCAGTGATGCAATTTACGCAGTAATTCCCTATCCGCACGATCACCTGGTGCACTCTCTGTGCACTCGAGTGTGCTTAACGTTTACCAAGGCGACCAAAGCTGATTAAACAAACAGTGAGATTCACGTGGTCGCGCATGCGCAAGCTCTTCCTCATTTTCTTACCGCGACCAAGCACGACGCCACTCGCCTTATTAAATTAAGTATTGTGTCACCGGTTAGCAAAGAAAATCCCTAAACTGCATCCGCAGGCCACTTGCCAGGGAATTGAATCCTCGAGAAAACGTCGCCTCACCGCGTGAATGACACGTCCATAATTAATTACGTTTATACAGGTTATTTACACGTAGGATACTTACGTGCTTTCCTTCGGTATCTGTCTGTACGTCTTACCTATATCCACGCTATCCAACGTTTGCTTTCATGGCTGCGCGACTCTTCTCAAAGTCTTGCAGCGAGTACCTACCAGCGTGTGTGACTGTAATGCTAAAAAAGTAAGCTAAGAGAGTAATGGATGGAATATAGCCCAGAGGTTCTCAGTGTATACAGTTTGCCAAGTTGAAGGTAGCCATTATTCGTAATTTGCATAACTATACTAATAGGCTGTATATGTATATACAGGTATAGAGAGAAAGAGTAATCCGAGATGAAAATTTTCACGTATTTCAAATTCATATATATATTTTCTTGTCGGATTACTGTTTCAAATTTGGGTTGATTATTGCGAACGTGGTGTCAAAATAATTTGTAACCTCTGCAAAATATGTGCTTGATTCTGCTTTGGGACAGAATTTCAATAAAAATCCTGTCGCTTATTATTAACGACTTTCGCTTACATTTGACTCGCATGGTAATGAAAACTTTCCAATTCCCCTCAAGGGAATGAAAACACGAATAACACACGTCTGCATCTTCAGCACGTTTTCTCTACGTAACCTTGGATAATTAGTTTATATTGGGAACCTCTAGTCCTCGCTCTATACAGATATAACGGGTGGCCCGTATTCCGTTAAACCCACATCAAGACGGGAAGCAAGACTAGTGATATAGCCGCGCGATGTCTTGCATAATAATAATATTTAGCTTCTATTATATTAAAGTGGCTTATCGTATATACGTCACGTTGCGGATTTTCATCTGGTTGTACCTTGCTGCACTCTTGTCAGTGAAAGTAATAACTAATTAATGTGCATATGATTATTCTTTTTGAAGTATTTCATTTATAATTTTACCCGGTACCTAATGTCTTGTTCATTCGTGAAATTCGAACGTTTATGCATTTTGCATTTATGTCAATATGCAATATATGGTCAACTACCTTTCTCTATACTTCTTTCTCTCACTCTCTCCACCTCTCTCCCTTTCTCAGCATCATCCAAGGTAACGGACACGCATAATTACTTGTTCGGTTAACCATGGTAACTTGTATGAGCACGTTAATGGCTTCCCGTATACTAACCTTACAACGTATACGTTGCAACGATATATAGAGGTTTTGCCCATAACTCAACACGCATCAAAATTGTCTATAGACATTCCGAGTGAGCGCGTCTATATGCACGATGGAAAGTCCCTAACAGTTAACTTGGTTAATCAGTTTATGATAACATTTAACTAGTATAGGGTCAAAATCGTGGGGCGAATTAGTATTGCCCACCATGCGAAGGCTTATTGATGGATATTACATGTATCGGCTGATCGATTTGTATTGTTTCTAAGGAAGAATTAGCCGTTTTGTTAATTTTCTTTTAATCATTGATATTTCCTTTTTTCAATACCCGCTAGTAAGTATGGAAATACCTAGTCGTGCGGGTTCTAATTTTTTATATATTTATTTATTAGATATGTAAATACTGTACAACTATATGTATATATTGTAGTGTCGTGTAGGTTCGAGCCGCAATGCCTCGTTACGTTCGTTGGCTCGATTAACCCTTGATGTTGGTAGAGATCCAATTACAAATTGTATAATTAATTGACATGTGCAAAATGACTGATCGATTGGCTCATTCGGCTAAATTTGCGTTATTGATTAATTATCATGCAACAATTATAATGTTGTACGGTCATTTGCCGCTTTTCTTCGCTTATCGCTTATTTGCGCCTATTTCTTCTTATCTTTCCTTGGTGATTTTATAACACAGTCAGAAGTCATACGACGCATGAAAAGAGGAAAACGGATCATTAATGTCGTAAAGTCATAAAATTTCAACTGTAAAGAGACCGCATCCTATCGCCACGATGGCAGCATTATGCATGGCGCGTATAACAGTTATCGCGAAAGCACTACATCACGGTTATTCACGAGCGTCGGGACGCCGTCACTGTGCCGATATAACTGTGCAAATCTAATTGGACTGTCCTATGTAATAACGTAGCGAAATCTGGAGCGTCTATTTCCGAGATGAATATAATTTTCATGTGGTCATCGCCATCTTGATCAAAATGCTCGAGCATCACGGACACGTTGGAGGGTTATCGATATACATACATGTATACCTATAGTTCGTACAATTTTTGTATACATACATTTATTGAGAATTCTCAGTTTAAATGTTCATTTTTAATTTGGAACTAGGTACTAATCAGCTATAAGAGAATATTTTGCCCCTATCTTCGATATCACGAATTCCAATCTGATATTTCCCGTGGGCGGCATAGTCCATCGACGATGATATAGGCAGAGTTTAAACCGCGTGCTTTGGTCCCCACTCTTGAATTCCCAGCGGCCATTTGACAAATCGTGACGTAGGTCGTCCCAAAAGTGTAATCAAGGGGAAATTAGCGAATTTTATTATCTCCCGTTGCTCGTTTCACGGGCTGCCTCAAATCACCCCTTCGCACATTATTAGCCAAACGAAAAGCTTTGATGCTGACATCGTGGTTGTAATGAGGGTGAAACCATTTTTGTATCTGACTCGGTACCCTCGAATTTTTTTTTATTTCTCTCTGCTACGTAAAAAGCCATCCAAGATACACGGTTAAGTCAGGTACGTGCATGCTTTTTTGCAGTCTTTTATTTTTCTGTTTCTTTTTTTATTTTTCTTTTTCCTTTTCTCTCTTTTCGCTCGTAACTTCACTCGTCGTTAACAGGGATGCGGGAGAGCTCTTCTTATTCAGATTTTTTATCTCGCTCTGCTATGTGCTGCACTGGATTGTCGTCATAACGGAAGGTACATGGATTTTATATAGTACGGCAGTACGTATTTGCTATGTGTTACATGTATAAGGTACCAAGATATTCAAGTGACATAAAATCGGATTAAATCTTTCGGTCCATGAATTTTTCTTATTCCCATGATGGAGTATGCGATAAATAAGTTAGCACTGTACGAGTCAGTTCCCGCAGGGTTTGAGAAAATAATGGAAAAAGAGTCAGGAGGCATTGGTGTATTCACACAGGTGCGCGAGTGACCTGTCAGCTAGGGGTATAAGTAAAAGACCGACGCTTGTCGTTTTTTTTAGTAGTTACTAATAAAATAGAGATGAACTGCAATCGATACAGGTCAAAGGTTAAGACTCTATAGGAATTGTATTTGCACCAGTAAACAATGAAATATATTACGAATGAGCTTAATATTTATCGCTTATCAGAGTTTTAGACGAATATTATTTCTATCAAAATCGCTGCTCCGTTTTTGCCTCTTATATAGAGAAATAGCGAATTTTAGGGAAACTCTTGAAACTGTGTGCAGAGTGAGACTCGAATGATACTCGGTATCGGTTGTCGAATTTTTGTTTTTCGGAGCGCGGAGTCGAAAGGATTAACGGAAATTTTTGGGCCCGATAAAACCCAGGAAAATATAGAATAAGAGAAAGTGCACCTGTAGAAAGAAAGTAAATAAGTGTATTTATGTGTGTGTTTGTGAAGCCATAACCCCCAAACTCTGATTCAGCTTATTCGATTTAATGATTGTTAAAGGGAAACAAAAATTAAACTGCAGGTCTGAGGGAACGTGAGGGTGGCAACGTGCATGTAATAACTGGACACCGGATCCATAGCACAGGGCGTCAATATTTCATATATTTCATGGACGGCCCAAAAATCGAAGGGTGCTTTAAAGCGATGATATTTGAATTTTATGCACTGTAGCTCGCACCCCTTCGTCCTTCGCCCTTCGTTATTCGTCATTCGTCATTCACTTGCCTCTATATTCACCATCAATCGAATTGCATTTCATTGCGCGACCAAGCCTGGCACATACGACCTATTGATCAATAGGTCATGCAGGTCGTGTATCTATATGTCGCCCGAGAAACGAGTACTGACGTTGACATCGAATTCTGCATACAGTCGACATTTCTCATTCAGGGAAACAGAACCGGCAACGTACTCCAATGCAATCGATGCATCGAGCAGGCAAAGGTGCACGCAGTGTAAAGAGTCAGCTCCTCGAAGTGGTGCACCCTCAGAAAAGACACTCCATGCAGAACAATAGCGCCTATCTTTTGAACTTTTATTAAGATCGCTTCGTTTAAAAAAAAATTCATCATTTTTGGTACGTCCATAAAAAATTCTTGATCAGGAATTAATTATGTTATAGTTACCTCTTTGCATACGTAAGAACCCCCATTATTCATCCTTAAAAATAAATCAATTTATTCGGATGACACGTGTAAGATGTGCTGATCAATTTGTAAGGGTAGAGGGTAAATTTCGACATGGAGAGTCTCATGGGATACGTATACGTATATCGCGTGCACCGGAGATCTCCGTTGGACATTATATGGATCTATTTTAAGACAGCAAAAGGACTATACCGTATGGATGTATGTGGTAGAATTTGTTGCCTTTCGAGGAGAAATTTTGATGGGCGGGATAGGGACACGAGGTCCTGTTTCGGAAGTGTATCTCATGTACGGCAAATAAGATTATCCCATATTTGACATACAGAGTATATCGGCTAAGATGCACGCTTATGATTTACGGTGAAACGGTGTACAATTTCAAAAATCTGATGTAACGACTATTGAATATTTTTTGATTGCACATCGAACGAGCATGATATTATTGTTCGTTGAATTCCGTTCGCAATTTAAAAAAAAAAAATTAACTTTGCCATTTCAAATGATATCGAAAAAAGTTCAATGTAAAAGTTATAGAGCAAGTAAAAATAATAGAGATGACAAAAAAATTCGTACGGATAGAATACATAATATGGGAGATATTTGCGTTCGAAATTTTATCATTTTTTAAACAGATTTCCGATTACCGCAGATCCCAAACGTGCATCTTAGCTGATATACTCTGTATACAGAATCTTCGAGTATCCCAATTCGTAAATCGAGTTTCCCTAGATCTTAGGCTGATCTTTCTTGCCTCAAATATTATTAATATTAATATAAATAATGGAATATTATTGCATTGCGAGATCTATTGTTGATCTGCGATTGATCGGGCGCGAAACGTACGTATCAAGCGTGAGATAACCTCATTTACCGTACATAAGATATACTTTCAAAACCGAAATCTCATTTGATCTATCTCACACGTCAAAATTTTTGCTCGAACTTTATTTTATCTCGTTCTGCGTAGCATTTAAAGATTTACGTGCTTCTTCCATCCTGTAAACGTTTAAGTAGATATACCACGTAGAAAACAATTTTCTCCAACTTTGTACGTGGCAATGAACTGAAAAGTTCTTTTACTTTTTTGTTCCTTTTTCGCTTTCGTTCCTCTCCCACTTGTACCACTCCTTCGTTCCCTTACACCCGGTAACGTCCGTTGGCTTTCCGGTATACCCCTTTACGTGGACTCACACTTGTAAACTCGCGAAACCTCGAGTGCGAGTCACGTTTTTCAGCTTGGACGATCTTTCTACTGATTTTTCACCGGACGATTTTAACCAACCAACCCCCCGCCCCCTCCCGTCTGCCCTTATCCCACACATTACCAAAGGGCGAAAAAGCACCGTGCAATTTATCATGTACTTTGACGCTATTGGTGCTACCCGGGTAGAGCTAGCGATGTTGGCCTGTAGGGGTGGAATAATTGCAACTCGCCACCGTGAAAACAAATGCGAAAATCCTACGGGGTAAAATAGCCGAGGCATTAGCGAAACGGCTGTGGTTTGAAAAAGAAAAGGGTAATAAGAAGAGAAGAATTAAACGCCATATGAGGGAAGGAAAATTTAATTTTACACTTATTTTAGGTATTAGATTCCATCTGGTATATATCGTTCGTATAATCCATTGCACTTATCTGTATTCTACATTTACATCTGCCGGCTGCCGTGGTATAAAAATCGCACTATGAAAGCTCAATGTATGCAGGGAAAATTCGTAAATCGTTAATCTGCCTCTATTGTTCTCTATAGAATTCCGTTGGAAAGGACTATCGTTATTTTAGGGTGAAATCTGAATGCGTAACTGCTTAATGCACGTATATATAACGTTGAAAATGATTTTTGAACATTTAACCCGCTCTGCCGTTCCTTCGTCCGTTGCCTTAACGAGCTGCACTTTGCGATAACGATCCGTCTGATTCGAGGAAGCAATGAATAACGTTAACGGGTGCGATTAAAACAGATCCTGTGCTACTTCTATCCCATGACTGTTGTTATACCTCAATTCTAATTACTTCTATTAATGCTATATATTTTTCCTCTTACTAATTATCATACACGTTATTCG
>JAYRCB010000126.1:1081838-1099991 GCA_036026315.1 Trachelus stipa
CGAGTGACACCTTATGATCGCTATTAGAACTAAGTTGATTATCATTTACTATGGGTCGATAACGTTGATTCACTACACTGTTGAATGTCAAGGTAAATCACAGGATGGCACTATGTAGCCACCTAGGAAGAAGAGTCCTTTCTAATCGTCGGAAACCGTAAAAACTCGAGGAAAGTTTAATTCTCACTGTCATCGTACCGAATCGTGCTTGTCGCGGTTAAATCTACGAAAAAATAGAAATGCAGATTAAGCAGGGCGTAACTCGATCATTCTTCGTCCAGACTGTGCATTAAATCATTTTATTGCTTTTTGTATCTTGAGATTCTTCGATCCTCGTATTGCTTACTTGCGGTCGAATGAGAGATCTTCATTAATTTACCATACGGTATATTATCATGGATTATGTCATGGTCATATCACGGACTATAATTGCTTTTCACGTCGCATTCCACAAAAACGTATCTGAAGTGTAAATAAAAATTATTTCTACTCAGTGACTTAAATCATTAGGCTTTTGTATGTGCTCGTGGAAGAGAATATCGTCGTTGAAAATTCAGCTTTAGTATAATATTATGAATAGAGCAAGTATTAATTTGCATTATAACATTCCTCATAGATTAATCTCATAGTTTCCTGGCAAATTTTCTAAGCCGCTTACGAGGATTTTAATTAATTAATCTATCCTTGATTAATAAAGCTCTTCGTCACATAACTAGCCATTGATCCATAATTCTCTTATCATTAAAGTTTACGTAAATATTCTTTCACGACTGCACACCGTAAGAGCGTGCAATGTAAAAGAATTTACAGGATCCTTCCTAGGTAGTAATATGCGCCGATATACAAGAATAAAAAGATGTCGCGCGAAAATCAAGTCGCAGGGATTAGATTGCCTTTAGCATATTCAGCAGTCTAGCGCATTGCGCGGCAACCAGGATTATGTGAATCTCTATTTTACGATTATCACCCATGCACCTTTATACTCCCTTAACTTGACTAAAGTACCAACTACCAAGTACTATCCTGTTAACTATGTGTATACCTTAGTGGTATAGTTATCAACTACCTGTGTACCCAGTTCTACGAAGCAGAGCTTTTCGCGACTTTGCGAATTGTCGTAGCGCGTGAGCACTAATGCATTGAGCAGAGTGCACAGTGCACAATGCAGTCAACGTACCGACTTTGCAACAATGCATAAAGAACGTACTTAGCGAACCAATGCATTCCATTGTTTTTAAAATTATCACAGAGACTCGAAAATTTGTCAATGTAAACCAATAACTGATAACCCGTTTACACTGTATATGTTTACGTCAACAATAATGGCGTCTCTTTCGTTCTACTTTACCATCGGGACACTGGGACTCGTTTGGTATTCCTGTGGGAAGTGCACGTACCTGTAAGGATATAACCTAAGTGCATCTTTGCCATATCGAGTGCATTGGCTCTGCATTACACTCGGAGTAGGAGGAACGTTAGCAGGAAGCTATGTGGCAGAATCTCATAAGATGGAGCAACTTCTGGATATCGTTGCATCGTAAATATCCGTAGTGCTGGAAATCCGAAAGTTCGAAAGAATATCGCGGCTTACGTTTTTTCCTCGATAAAATAGTTTTTTTTTATGAGGAAACTGTGTACATTGTTAAAACGCGTACGGTCGCGTTCAAAAGTAGCTACGTTATCAGTACTCTTATGTCCTTAGGTCTGTGTCGATCTGTTTATGAACACTTTCTGTCCTTTTTTTCAAACGTATTACCCAATCGAAATGCAGCCGGTACCTATTCTCGCAATCTCATTGACGCGATTCAATGATTCGTAAACAATGATGTAGCTCTATCGTGTACGGCAGCCAGCCAGTCAGCTAGTCAGCCTGTGGGCACCGAGTGGATGCATAATGTATGAGCAGGTCGGGTGTACCAACTATATGCACAGCAACTATATACATTGTATATATAGACATTCTACCATTGTTCCCTACAAAAGCGGGTTTAGCACCTGGAAAACCCATGGAAATGTATATCGGCTGGGATCACGACCTTTTAATTTCGCGTCAGACTATATTTTCTTTGTAACGTATACTCGGTCCACAAGTTCAATGTGCCTTTTTGACAGTTCGCAAAACAATGGAATCCTTAGCAAATGACACGTGCCTTTTTGTAAAATTACGCATATATATGCTAAAATAGAAAAATAAAATATATTTCAGTGAAAAACCATGCACATGGGTATTGTATACCCAGCCACGTGCAGTTCGTTAGAGACTTCATTGTTTTCGATCTGTCAAAAAAAACTCGTTCAACTCGTGGACAGGCTATATATTCCGAAATGTTTAATGCACTTTCGACTTTCGTTTTCACCTGTCTTTCATGCTATTTATTTATTTTATTTTTTCGTTGTTTTATTACTATAATCAATCATAAATTTTGCCACTTCTCCACTCTCATCAACTGGCTAGTTTAATACATGGATCGTGAATAGTTCTTCCTTATTCTCACGACTTGCTTTATGTCTACCTCGCTAACGTAGTTACTGAACCATTTAAGGGTAGCTGGGTTCCCTGTGCTACGTTCGGCGCGGCTTCCCGGGTAACCTTTGATTACTTTACAGTGAAATATTTCGTTCGCTTCAATGAAATTCCCACGGGTACCCTAGGAAACCACATTCGCTTTTACCTACCGTGACTCAACTTCATTTTCACTAGTATATTATATATACTGGATAGGTGGCTACTGTTACGGTCATTTGCATTTTCACTTCTACTTGTGATCCGAGACATCGTCTGAGTATACATCCCTATAATACAGGGTTGCTCCATACGAAGGTACCAACCATAGAATTCAAATGAATATGCTAACTTCAGAAAATATATTTAACCTGAACCACCCCGTATACCCTCGTATGTAAATGCTCTGTATTGAAATTTTAATGAACGTTAAAATGTAAACAAATTTCAGTTTCAGTATGGAACGTATGATGTGGTACTTTACACATCATAGGAAGATCGGGGCTGGTTGACAAATTTTTAGTTGTTGGAATTGATAACATTTTTCCAAGCTTTTTTTTGTTTTAAACTCTAGTGCACTTACTAAATTATAAGATTTAAAAGTCAACAGCTCTTAGTTTTTCGTACAAATACCGTTATGACTTTTTGTTCATATGTGTCAGGATTAGTTAGTGAGACACAGTAAACAACGACATATACAAACGACCAGTCCTAATGCATATTTATTGAATGTTGTTTCAACAATGGTTTGTTTACAAAAGTGAGTAATCATTCTTTTGAAAATTGTAGAAAAAGAGCTGGATTTCAAATTTCTACTTGCCGCGAGTATTTCGGCTTCTTATTGGCATGTGACACTGGTGCATGGCGTCTCCGGGCATACATAAATTATAACAGAAGGCAGGGCCATCAATTTGCAAACTCTGGAGAAACAAAGCATTAGCTAACTCACCCCATGTGCCAACTAGCTCTCTATCTCTCTTGACAGGATACTTGCAACCATTGTTTTTTTTTCAAAATCTGTTTTTTTTTATTCGCCGTATGCTCTCGCATTAAAAAATCAAGGCACTCTGTAACTAAAAAACACATTACCCGTCGTAAAAGAAGACGTCCCTTTCTATTGATTCCACCCAGATCTATCTTTTATTGCCATTAGATCTCTTCTCGTGGATTCTAGAAAGACATCGAAGGGGCTTCCTTAATGACGTAGACGATTTTCGAGCGATCTCCAAGACCTCTTTGTCCCGAAAAGTCTTTATGTATCTTATCCCACTCATATATATATATATATATATATATCCGTAATATCAGGTCGAACATATGTAATGAGAGGACGCCGCATGTGCCTCTCTTTCAAAAGGAGGTTGAAGCAGAGGGTGAATCCTCGGGTAAATCTTTACGAGCGTCCTGATTTCCCGGCCGTGGCTGTCTTGGATGTGGGTGCTCGCGAACTCGCTCGTTTCGGCTCAGTGGCAGGATTATCGCGCAAAAGGTCTGGATATTTTCGAGACCTTTGGGAAGGGGACAAAAAGTGGCGCGTGCGGCAGCAATGACGAAAGTACCAAGTCGTCCGAAGTCGACGTTACAGGAATTTTGTGAAAAAGTAAACTTGTGAGTCACTTAGAATGAATCGAGAAGAGATCACTTAGGAAGAGAGGAAGAAATAAAAGAGAAGAAGGAGGAGAGAGTAGAGAGCCTGAATAAAGTTTATTCTCAAAACTATCTACTTAGAGAAGAAGTTTTTTAGCTTCTTCCAGGTGCCTCGAAGAGCAGGTGGCGTTATGGAAACTTGGGTATAAAAACATATGAACTTTCAGTATATACCTGTGGGAATTAACAGAAAGCAAATGAACAGAACTGCCTTCGATAATCAATAATTATTGCTTTTCCGTGTGGTGCAATAATCCTAAATGACCGTGTATGTATATACTACATTTACGCGATATTGTTCAAGAACAAGGTGAATTATGATTTTCTTTGATATTTTGATGTATTGGATTACGAACCTCAACGTAGGTATTTAAATATTAATTCTTCGAGCCTGGTCCTTACGTTATCAAATGTTCCCGAAGTATACATATGTTGCATTGAACGTACGTTTTCAAAGTGTACCTTTCACATATTTATACTTATTAATCACAACAATAATAATACCTTTGTCGCGTGGAACAAGTTCCCTATCCATACCAACAGAGCAAGCATTTGATATTGTAATTTCCTTATTAATAATTCTCTTTAATAATAAACTTTTCAAGAAATATCCAAACAGAGATCGTTAGAAATTTTTAAAAATTATTTTTACTCACTAATGGATATCAGTTAATAATATTTTAGATGAAAAAGCACGAACTAATGAACGACGAGATTATACGTAATTGATCCGGAAGATGTAAAGAGAGAAATGAAACACAATAATTATGATGCAAATTAAGCGCTACGCATAACCATTCATACAGGCATTCGCGGTACACATCAGTTATTCATTGATTCTAAGAAATTTAATCATAACGCATCGTTCAAAGTATCATATAAGTTTTCATCGCTAATGCGGTTCAATGAAAAATAACATAAATTGATACGTGTTTCTTGGAGACATTAATCCATGATGATATAGTAGAAGTAGATATCCATGATGATAGTCCAAATAAAAATCAGCTAGGTTCCTCCGTGGCCACGTCGTTATATTCTTTACCACCGTATGGATCGTTCGATTTTCATTCCAGACGTCTGCACGATTAATAAGTTGGATTGGACAACCGAATAGGCACCCTGTCGCCCGATATCTCGAACCTACATCATAGGGCGATCGTTGCGAATAGATGTTAAAATTACGCGAGATGGTTTGTCGTTTAAGATGGATCGATGGACGAGCCATCCATTGTGAGCGACGATACGACGTGCTTATCTTTATTCCTCTAAGAATGCGTATCTCACGCTGGAATTTAGGCGAAAGGGACGATGCCGATGCTGCCACGAAACGTCTATGTGCTTGTGCGTTGGTAGCATGGGAGTTATACTGACGATAGCGTCGCGACGGGCGTATTTGGCGTTCGTATACAGAGTTCGTTACAGGATTAAGTAATCTATAAAATATTATAAGTATTATAAGACCTGGTCAGCGCAAACGAAACAATTTGAAGTTAGTCGCAGTAAATCTGATTTCTACAGCGGAAGTTGAGCTTGACACTGTAAATTTGACCTGACTTCAAGTTCCTTATATTCTCAAGAAGATAAGGTTATATCGATTTCAGAATATCGTACAGACCAATCGCCCAATCAGGGGAGTCTGAAAGTATCCCTCGAGAGAGCTTTCGAAGAAAAGGACCTCTCGTCCTTAACAAACAGGAAGGATCCACTCTCGCGACCTGCCGTACACTCGATTCCAAGAATTCCACTTCCAATCAAAGTTACGTTTACGCAGAGGAAGAAAACGAAGATAAAAGAAAACACTTTCAAAGCTCCTGCACACGCACGTACACACCTCTACAATTGTGGATGCCGGAGAAAAGATCTGATGCTATCAAAAGCTTCTTTATCTGCCTATACATATATTCCTGTGCTTTGTTTCCCAACTGGCTGATCCTATATGCACGTCTCTGTCAGATACTTCCATTTGGTAGTTCCGTTTGTCGTTTTAAGGCCGGCAGTGCGCGTGCGCACACTCTGACAACTTTTCCAAGGATCATTACTTACCCTGTGACGTTTCAGGAGTCAGGAGTTCGGCAAAGTGCATTAGCAGGATGGCAGGACGAAATGAAAGCAAGCAGAAGGTTGCCGATGTCTCTGCTTAGTTCGCGAGGTTTATTTGGAAATAAGTACTTTCCTTTGATGTAACGCATCGAAGGACTTTAAATCTGAAGGACCTGAAAATACGTCATATCAATGACATACGGTCCATACTGATTCAAGTAAGACGATATGATAGCTCCTACCGTGTACCGTATTAAAGGCGCAATTAATAATCTCAATGAGTATTTCTTGAGCGTGATAATAACACTGACGAGCTAGCTAATCTTACCCTATAGAATTAAAGTTTCTATCTTTGACGCTGTGCGCTGAGGATTCTAATGTATACTGGCTTAAGAACCACATTGCCGAAACGGTTACTTTACTTCCATCTTATGGTTCTATGATAATTAGGATACTGCTCGGCAAAGCTGGCATATACTTGATAAAGCTCTAACCCTTTATCGTATAATTGTATGAAAATTGTATATATATTGAAGTAGAGGTAAACATAGTAGTCATTCGTTATTGAGTGTTTATTATCTATTTTGATTATCTTCGTGAATACTCCAAAACTTTTTTTTTTAAGAAATGCGTTATGCAAGTACTAGATTGTAGAAGTAAGAAAGATATGAAAACTTTTCGATTGCGTCAGAGTCAAGATTTCCACTTGACCCACTATAGTCTTAAGGGGGAAAAAAGTATGTCTGGGTTCATTTCATTCTGCACAATAGAATCTCTTATCGAAATTGGAACTGGGCTTTAAATATCAAGGCAAGTGCTTTTAGGTGGGAATAATTTTGTGCGACATTGTTAATACTTGTTCATATAGGTGTACTTAGTCCGTATGTTCAGTTTCCTGGACAAAGACATCCGTATCTAAATTTTAATTTAAGGCTTGAACATTTAATTGTTTCATACTTTGTAAACGGGAATCTCTTGCAAGTGAAGCACTAGGCGATCCATTGTCTTCCAATGACTTTGATTTCCAAAAATTGAATAATCGTCGATTCCTTTGTACAGGGTCTCTATACACCTACGATAAGCGAAAGGATTCTATACACATATATCCTGTTTTTGCAACCGGATTCTTCGAGTCAGTCGTAGAAAACCGATTCGCGTCCTTCTGCACAGTCGAGTTAATTATAATGTTAATTCGAGGCGGCACAATTAACGAGAAGAGACGAATAAAAATAAAAGAATAATTACATAGAAAGTAATGGCGGATGAGTAACGCGAAGAAACATCAAAGTAAATTCTCCATTTCGCTTCGCTTTCATCTTTCTTTACCTTTAATTCTTTATTTTTTTCGGAGCCTATTCATCCACCTTTAAACCTTCCTCGACCTACTCGAACTACCTCCTCGCCGCTTCCACGCTTGCTCCACCCTATTTCTTAATCTTTTTTGCACCCGTAAAGCTCTTCGTCCCGTTAGCTCGTGCTCTCTGGTAGAAACGAAAGAGACGGACGTCTAGTCGCTAGCAGCGTTAATATACCGGAGGTCACCATTTCCCGTAACCTACTTCATTAAAGAAGCCGTAATAAGCGCAAGAGACACAGGCTAGAGGCAGAAAGTCAAAAAGAAAAAAAAATGAAAATATTGAGAGAGCTCAGTTTTCTTTTGTCTCCTCTTAATCATCATCTCTGTTTCTTTGACTCGACCTCAGCGTTCAACCCCCATTCTCCAGTTTCTTTAAGTCGTTTCAAGGGAGCCACGTCCTTGTGACCACCCGACGTGGCAAACAATAGCCCGTGTCGCCCATGGCAACCTCAGGACTTTGCGTCTTCCTTCTCCACTGCACCCCAGAGGCCAAAGTGTGCCTATCCACTCCGTCTCCACGCCTCTATTCGCCCTTGTATATCTACAGGAAGTAGTGCGGATGTCGTTCTTGGCTTCACCACATTCACCCTCTGCCACTATCTGGATCACGTGCCCGCCACCCTCAACCGTCACCTTTTTACACAATTTACCAGGACGACGTCATCAGTGCACACCACCATTCGCACAACAAAGGGAAACCTCCTGGTTCTACGCCGTTGACGACAATACCTGGGATATACCTAGGGCGTGGGCGTCATGAACTACTATTGCTCTTGTACTTTATGCTTCCTTTTGTGTCAATAAACAAGCGTCAGGAAGCTTCAACCCTCCACCATTTACTATCCGGATGTCTCCGTGTTACCCGATCGCAACTTGAATCTTCCTATCGCTATCCCTACCTCATAACCATCATCCACCATCCCACTGTAGCCGTACTCAAACTGGGGGGTGTCACCTCCACGAGACACAACTTTACCGGATAACCTCGACGGCGACAACCCCGACACGTCGGATTTCCACGGGATTGAAATCTACCGTCTGCCCCTTCTTTGTTCCCGCAGACTCTCTTCCTCGGTCTCCCACGGCCACTTGAAATCCTCCCCTGATTCTACTTCCTTGCTCTCCGCGATACAAACCTACTTGTAATGTTTTATACTATACTCTGTCTCGAATTCCTTTTCTGTTATTTTTCATTCATTCTTTCTGGCACACAAGGTTATACGTGGGATAGAAGTGTTATTGTGAACATAACCTGAAAATTGTTTAAGTTTTTATTATTTCAATGGTAACGACGTAAAAATGTTCTACTCATTTTATTTAAAGCACTCCGCAGGGAAATGAAATGTATTTGATTTGCGCAAATGGCAAACGTTCATTGCTGCCCTGGTGTTAACTGTACGTTCGTATTGGATCCCTCGTGTACAATAATTTATTCGAAGCACCTATCGTGGACGTGGAGAACCTCTGAAAACTGATCACATCCCATTGATTTGAATTGCCTGGTTTTGTGAACGAACGAAATCTATTTCAATTGACTGTACAAGAGGCTACGTCGTGCCTGTTATTAGGATACGGTATACCACACGAAATACAATGGTAGTGTAGTGTAGTTGAGTATCGGTATATCTAGGTACAGTTAACGTGCATTGCTATCGGATAGCATTAACGCTTAATTCGAGTCATCGAGGACTCCGTTCAGACTTCAAATATCATAAAGGACGCTTGTCTCTAAATTAATTTAAATTAATGGGAAACACTGTCATTT
The DNA here is from genome assembly GCA_036026315.1 of Trachelus stipa. NCBI lineage: Eukaryota > Metazoa > Arthropoda > Insecta > Hymenoptera > Cephidae > Trachelus > Trachelus stipa. The sequence continues at coordinate 1,091,151 of JAYRCB010000126.1, forward strand.
TTAAACGAAATGTTAATTATACCAATTTAGTAAACATATTTTGCTGAAAGAGTACACGTACTTTTGTTTATTCATACAGGGTTATTCACGGCATATCCACCAGTTCAAGTTGTACGCGATTGAACAATTTTGTTAATCGAGGCAGTGTGGCCTTGTTAAAAATATTAAAGAATGTGAAATTCATGATCTTAGCAATGTTACGACGTTAACCTTCGTTTCTCTTAATGATGCCACTCTGCTCTGATTCATGAAATCACCCATTCACGGCCAATTTCAGCGGGTGCGTTTGCCGTGAATAACCCTGTATAATGTTTTCTGTGAACAATCGGTAATTCCATTTCAACTAGACTCGTTTGGTTGAGACGTGAGACATTGCTTGCGCAAGCAGTGCAAAGTATGGAATACCGTGTAACACGTATAACTTCTTAATTAAAAATTTAAGTACAAACTATACAATTGTTTGTGAGTTACAGTACTTGCAATTAGTAATCTTTGAAACAACATTAAAAACATTATTAATCTCAAAAAAATATATGATCTCTATATCGATAAATATTCTTTTGTAATCTTTTGTGACCTTTTGTCTCAAAGAATACCAAATATTATTTTTCAGATAAATGACTATAAAATTGCCTAAAGATTTATTATAGTGACGTCATAGGCATCTAAAATATTTTCAAGGAAGGAGAAACCTATTGAAAAATATTTTTTAAGCATGTTAACAGTGCCATCTCTTGTGAAAAAAAGGCCGGACGGCGTTTTCTTTGAGCATTTGTTACAAAAACCGTTGTATCTAACTGTTAACGAATGAGTATGTATATGAGTCCTGTGATTGGTGCACTCGCCCAACGGCTCGTGTACCAAACTTCACACTCGTGCATTATACTTACTCGTACTAGATAGACAAAATACTATTATTACGCATTAAATTTCGTACGATTTAGATTTCTCAATAATGAGAATCTAGATAACAGCCAAGATTTTCCCCAAGGACAGAAAGCTCTTTTAGACACACCCCATTATCTACATACTAAATTATACCAATGTGTATTATAGATCATTGTATGTACATACCTATGGTGCCTATGGACCGTTTGGGATTTCGTAATCCTGAGGGATGGAAAGTTATCTGGAGTATCTAGATATTTCTCTTAGGAACCAACATACTATTTCTCTACGAGATCCTTCCCGGTAGCAAAGGAAATTAGCAAGATAAGCGCGTATATATCCGTGTCATATGTACATATATAACTATACATTGTACATACATGCAAATACAAAATGGCCGCCGCATCTGCATGCAAGGCATACGTAAAGGATTTCGGTCTCTTGGGGGTGGCTGGTATAAGGCTTTTCATAAGCAGAAGCTCACAGCCGCACGGCTGTACTTGCTATTGCCTATGTTAACTTCAAGCTGACGCGGGACGTTAAAGCTTCCCTGTTTATATTACACCTGACCCGCTCGTGAAAGTTACCGGTTTTCTTCAGAAGGAAGTACGGTTTTCAACCATTTTGACTTTATAAGCTTCAGATAATTTTAGATATACATATTATTCGAAGAGAAAGCTCTATCGTAACTCCAACTCATAAAGTTAGGATATTTCACTGAACTGCATAGAAAATGTACAGAAAATCTTCGTAACGTCCGCTAAGGCGAAAAAAACTTTATGCTTTTTCCTTTATTATGGATTTTTCGAATTTTCATTACGGTAGCCTTAGTGTATTACACCTGTAGACTTTATTCGTGTCTTTGTATTCTCCGATGAAAATACTGCTTATATCTACTTAACGTCGCATCCCATTAAATATATAATAATTCTATGCTTTTAGGAAACCTCCAGAGGAGATTCCACTGGATAATTATGCTTATCAAATTACTTTTGTTCGCGCCTTCGTCTTCTTGGGTAACAATAAGGTATTACGATAATATCTTTTAGGAGCTAGGTAGATTAGGTCGGGATTCTTTCTTTCTGTTTATTTGAAGCTCTCGCAGTTTCTTTATCTTTTTTCGGTACATAAATTGTTATCTTTTTACACGTATATGGACGGTCTTTATGCTGTAGTCGGGTTTTGTCATTATTCAGTAATCCATCTGTTAGAACGAGTCCTGGGGATAAATTATATAAGGACGTATCCTCTCCAGCATCATCTTTATTGAACATACGTAACGTCCTTGCCGTTGACGTTCTCGGATTTTCTGTTTATCCGGAATGTATTTCGTTCAACAACTAAACCTTCGCGTACCGACCTGGGATAAAAGGAACCGTGGAGGATGTGGAAGTCGCTTGGGAAATCGTGGGGCCGCCAGGACAAAGCCCATAGACGTGGACTGAAATCGTGACGAAAATGTTTGAAATATTCTTAAAAGAAACACGAGGTTTTCAATTAGTAAAATGTGCAGTCTTCTTGCAGCCATCAGCTTTTCCAGTGTTTTTCATCCCGGACGGCAGGAAGGATATTTATTGAAAGTTTTAGACGCGGCGGGACTGTTTCGTCCTTCTCTAGGAGTCTGGACCCTCGGACCGCTTTCGACGCATTTCTCCTGCCCCTCCCCCCCTCTCTCTCTCTCTCTCTCTCTCTCTCTCTCTCTCTTTCTCTTTCCTTATCACTCTCCTCTTCTTTTACTTTCCACTCGCCGGGAGCTTTCAAGCTTCCGTAAAACTCGGCCACGCGCGACAGGAAGACGAATGTCGGTTACTGGAATTGAAGAAACTCCTGGGGCGTTGCATCCGGTAAAATCCGGATTACCGGACTGCACTTTGTTATCCTTTTTTCTTTTTCTTTTTCCCAGTCTCGTTGGGATTGAAAATTCTTACTTTCAGTCGAGACGTATATTTCGTCTGTTACGCACTGTAGGGTGATTGAGATTTGATTTTCTATTTTAATTTCTTCATTTCTTGTCATCTTTTATTCTCCTATGCAAGTTACAACGTGAACAGTGTCTGCCATTTGGAACGCTTTACTTTCAAGTTCTTTCAACATTTATGTCCACTCACGCTTCTACACACGAGCAACAAGTAATGGCGTCACACGATAGAAACTTCCAGATGGAGTACTGCCTTATCTCCTTGGAAGATTAATCGTACCTTTTATGTTGACGCTCTTGCAAGCTGGTTCGCAAAGTCTTCTGGAAAATGTCTTGGCCAAGAATTCTTGCGAATATAAAAATAAAACAGCTTCCGAGACCCGGGAAGCTTTTAATTTGTGGCTCTTTTCAAGGAAACGACGTATTTAATCGACACATTGAACGTCGTGACGGTCAGCAGAGACCGGCGCTACCAAGTTCAATAAAATTAAATAAAATTCGACTGACGATAACTTCCTACGCCCTGGGATCACCATGGTAGACCGGCTGTGAGAAAAACGCTCTACCTATGATAATTTTGTATGATTCAATCGTATTATATAATATTTTATCAAACTGTGGTTCTCATAGCGAAAATTCCATTCCAGCATAAACGGAGCAGACGAGCGAAATTAGATCCGACATTGAACGGGTTAATGATTTAATAATATTTTCAGTTAATTGACGGAAACGCTGATTAAGAATTAATTTTAAAACTTTTACATTTTATTAAAAAATATCTTTCTATTTTCACTATTGACTAACTGCACGAAAAAGTACAACCTTTTGCGACAAATTTTTCAACTACTGGCACCTCTACTATTGTCTCTCGCTAAGTGCGTGCCGAGGCGCTTTCCTTGGGCTAGGCGGTGGAGTTCCCTCCACCTACTGATTAACGTTATGGAGCTTACCCCCCACCCCCCTCCCTCAAATTCACAGGCTATCGCTCGATAGCGTAGAACAGACAGTGTAAAATGGTGGTAATCGTTAAGTGCTCATTTATACCTTTACAGCCCCGTAAACGCGCATATAACGGGAAACTGCTGTACGCGTCGTTGCTCGTAATCTTTACAATTAGTCACAGTTTGTCACTTGACTGATTTGCACACCTGCCGATCCGTGATTGAAACCCTGGTTGACGTATCAATTTTAAATGAACTGATGACATTGACAGTTAAGTCAATTGATATCACAGGAAATTATATTTATATATTCTAACTTTTTTTTTAGCATATATGTATGATCTCATGCACGTGCGGGTGAATAATGTTGACTTTGTATTTTTCATGAAATTTAGAACTCGCGTATGCGGCTCTCACGTCGCGGGGCTCAGCGTCCCAGCTAACCTGTCCCCTGGCGCCAACTTTCTCAGGTGGAATAAGTTTCCAGTCGTAATTGCTAGTAGAAAATTCGTGCGGTTTAGTGTCTGTCGCGGCGAGTCGTTGAAAATTCACCCAGCGCTCACTCTATCTAGAACTTTATTATCCAAGTCGATTAGTACATTCATATATATTGTGACGGTACTTTTTAACGGTGAAGCACAAATAAATGGCACCGCGAGAAGTAATTAATAAAATACTAAATTATTGGGCGCCAGGTATAACCAGAATTACACCGCTGTCTCCCAAGGACACCCTGGCCAGTTCTTATGCGATGAGGCCCTGGGTCTGGGAGACAATAATCAAAAACTTAAATCTGGGGAGGTTCACTCTCAAAACTACAACGAACGAATACTAAAGTTTTCAAAATTAAATACGGAACCACAATCTGGCCCAATTTACTAAACAAAACAAGAGAAAGAGATGGAACAACGGTTCCTGAACAAAATATACAAGCTTTACGCAGAACGGGACCGTATATCCCCCAAGGGAATTATTAAGCTGGTGGTCCTGGAGACCTATTGGCAAAATAATATCTACAAATTTACAGGACCTTAACATTCTACAAAAATATACATCTTACTCCATACGATACGGAAGTACACTCTGTACAACATTCCTCACAGAGTGTACAAGCAAAAGGATTATTATACAGAATTTAACTTTAACGAGTGCTAACGGACTCACGATACCCTTGCGCTAAGGAAACAACTCCGCGAGGCGTGGACTGCATTGGCGGTAACGCAAAACCAAAATTTAATGCATAAACGATATTAAATAGCATCGTTCCTCCATAGCGCCACCGATTAGCAATCCGCAGATACAATAATGATCGGGAATGCGTAAGGCACGACACCGTGACATGGTCTATCTCTCATTAACGTAAATATGGCCAACTCACAAAAGCGTCACTCACCGCCTTCCTAGTCGCTCCAGGTATCCTCAAGACACAATCTCTTTGACACTGGGTCCCTCAAGCGGTCGCAAATACAAAACTATACAAATCCGACAAAACTAGAACAAAACAATACGTGACTATACAAAATTTACCAGACGAATACACGTCTGTTCCTAGGCTCGGCCACACCGTGAGTGACGCTACGAATTTGGAAAATTGGAAACCTTCCCAAGAGGCGCGCTGTAATACATCCCTTAGGCCAATCCGATGGGCGGACACCTCGGCTACGTCAGAGCGCCAGCGATCTTCAATTGTTTTCTTCGATTTCGATAAAGCAGATCCCAGCATCTTTCGTGTTTGGGATGGCTGCAGTGATATTTTCAGGAGGCGGGAATCACATCCACATCTGCTCCCTCGATGGACGGCTCCAGGCCGTTACTGCAACTTCTGTATGCCCTCTGGATCGGGGAGACGCACGTCGAATGTCTCGCGTAGCTGGCCTCTTAGGGTGCGTGCTCCGGTCTGGCTGTCGCGTCGCCTCGCCAGCGCGCTCCGCCAGGCCCGTAGTTGTCTCTCTCGGGGCCCGTAGTATTCAAATTTCGACAGGATCCTTTCGGATCCGTTCGAAAAATATAAAACACAAAAAAACGTTCCCAAGAGGGAAATATGTATAAATTTAACAAATAATATGCAGTCCAACGCCACAAAATCCTTTCTCCACGCATTAGGGTCCCACGATGTAGCCGGAAATCGCATAATGTTACGTTTTGTGGCGTGCATCTCGAAATGTCACACACTCCATCCCTTTCTCTCTCGCCATTTATCTTTATCCATCTTTCTTAATTTCTTTTTTTTCCCGCCTGTAAATGCTACTTTTGCCACTATTCCCTTTACGTTTCCATTTGTTCCTTTCTAGAAACATAACATAACCGAGTTAATAGACGCTCACATTAATTTATGGCTCGTAACTGGGTGATGTTGATATAGCTATGAATTATGATTAGATTTATTCGTGCAAGCTTTAACGACAGCCATTAAATTTCATTTTAATATTACTTAATGTAATTTAGTACTTAGCTATTGACTGCACTGTTGTGACTTCTGTATGATTGATACAACTATGAAAAATAAGAATATTGAAATTCATAATTTTAACGATGTTTTTTATCTTTATTATTTTACGACAATTTGAAAAACAAATATTTTACCTTAACTGACTTTATAGAAATTCGGATTCCTTTTCGAAAATTGTGAGAGACTTGGCGTTCTCACCATGATTTCTTGCGTGATTTTTCGTTATCAACGAAAACCTGTGTTTTCTTGGGACTTTTCATTCAAACTGGACGTCATTCTCTAAATTATTTTCAACCAGTTACGGTCCAGAAGGAAATCAGCATAAAATCTTTCGATGGAGAAAAAATATGACAGCTATGTATACCATAAACATCATCTTTCTATGAAAGCTCCTATTGGAAAGTGGGCGGATAATAATTATCATTGCCGACTCGAGCTGAAAAGGAAGACGACTCCACTTTTTGGCTGCGAGCCAAATTTCTTTATCTTCATTTTTTCTTACCCATATTAGGGACTAGTTTATATGGATCACTGCTGGATGCAATGCTTGAATGATCTATAAGTCATTTACTATATAAATATCATTTTCTGATTTATGTAAGAATTACTTTAATAGGGAAAATATTATCGATGAGTAAGAGTACCTTTGCCATTTTCTTTTTTATGAAACATATACGATTTTCCCATTTCCCTAACATAAATTTACAGCCTATACTTGGCGATATTCTGAACAGTTTCACGACGCCTTATTCGTAAATATATTCACTTCACAGTCTGCTCTGTGAATAAAAAAAGTTGTACGATTTACGATAAAATGTAGAAACGTACGGGCGATACAGGCGACGAATAAATCACATGATGCTAAAGTATACTTTATATTCGGCCAAGACGATAGCGTTTGACACTCGCGTTAACAAACGATCCTGCTACTGAAAGGATCCCTAATGCTTTCAGCCTGGCTGGTATCACGAAGAAAAATATATAGTTGCGATTACTAGAGCAATGGTTAGTGTTTGGACAAAAAGAAATTTCTAATGACGATGATAACAGTTCTAGAAAGATTGATGAAGTAAACTAGTGGGTCTTGCAATCATTATAATCAATTTTTGCAGAATTGTTATTACTGCTAGTAGAATTTTTTTGTTCAAATACCAACCATTGTTCTAGTAATCTAGTAATTATTGTACTTTATTACCCCTTTTTATCTTATCGGGATAGTTCAGATAAAATATGGGTCCCTTACAGGCATGTTCAGGGTTTCCACTATACGAGTTCCACTGCCAGTGCCTAACTAGGTCCTATTTGGATCTTACCAAGGTATTCGTATTAATTCAAGGTAGGGTTTCCTCGTTAATGCCTAACTAGGCTCAAGTTAGTATGGTCGAGTTAGTCCTAGTTGGTATTAGAAATAAATATAATATGAAACATAATCGTAATTTCTTCCAATATTCATTTGGCAAGTTTTTCCATTGTTAAATAAGGTTGATTGTTTAGAATGTAAACATTATCCAAGTGTTATTCAATTATTTTATTTAGTGTAATTTAGTTGGAATTATACAACTATGCCATTACGTTAATCGTATCTTCGATTTATTTTAACAAATATTAACATTTTAACAAATGGTCTATCTCTTTATTCCACTGGACTGGCATTTAAACCTGGTCCTGACTGGTAAGCGTATATTGGTCCCTATTAGGGCAGTCTCCGGATCTTTTAAGAATAAGGTGGGACAATTTCACATTGGTCCTACATACCTTTCTTAACTTGCTCCTCGATATTTTTAAGCAAGTTACACTACGCGCAGATATCATACATGTATGTAGATGTGTATATGTATATAGTATGAAAAATATATTTTATATAGAATCTTCATGGTAAAATTTCGTGAAAAAAAAAGAAGAGAAACGTGAGACCAAAACTCTTTTAATTTCCGATTAATGAGGTAAATTCTTTTGGGAAAGTATGAAGTTACGATTTTGCTCGAAGAAGAAGCGAAGATGATGATGAAAGAGGATACCGGAAAAATCGTATTCGTACTGGCAGACTCGTAAACCGAAGCCTATCTTGTCTCAGGGTTGGTAGAACTGTGGAAAAGTCGTGCTTAGAATGTTTTCACGTTTTGAAATGCCTATAAATGAATTTCCTTCGTTATACTTATTGTTAGACTCGCGTTCAATCTCTTTATAGGAGGATGCTCCAGATAGCATTTAAGATTAAATGAAAAAGTCTCGTGAGATGCTAATATCGGACCGAGTCTTTTTTTGTTTTGCCAATCATTCCGCATTATCCGAAATTATTCTGCCACGAAATCTTGTTTATCTCAAGCATCTCTAATTTATTGTCTCGTTCCGTATAAACTATGCAGCTATAACTTTAAATAGTTCACATTCTTAGAGACCCTTGTAGGGTGAATAGCTGTTAATTAATCATCACTTTATTCTATTTTTCTTACACGCTCTGCTGCATCTAGATAATTCGGTATTCAGTTATTTATCGACCATTTTATTTTGGATTTTATACTTGTTAAATAACTGACACATATTATTAAAAAAGTGCCGTTTATGAATCTTTTTACTTTCTCATCACATACAAAGTATGTAAGAAAGTATTGCAATCCAAAAAAAAATCGACTTTCAGATTTTGA
>JAYRCB010000126.1:1112868-1130343 GCA_036026315.1 Trachelus stipa
ACTGCAACTTCAACCCCGATTATCTCGAAATTTTGATATATGAAATAAAAAATGAAAATATACGTATGCCTTAGAATGTGACAAGGAATGCAATGGTGGTACTACAGTGCGTTTCATAACGAACACCCTGTATACATGGCTTTCTCTCGTGACATAGGATATTCGGATCCACGATAGGGCTGTTTATTACCAACTCTTCTTGGATAATTGATATTTTTTAGGGTCTTTATACTCTTATATACACGCCTATAGTTATTATGGGGCTATAAAATATATACGTATATTTTTAATCAATTATAATGTGTACCTGAAATGACTGACTATCGGATGTACCGTATGTTTCGGTATACGAGCGTAAGAGATGATTTATCACCTCTGAGGAAGACCAAGTGATCTGAAAAGTCAAACGGAATTGAATAATTGAGGGGAAAAAATGAAAAAAATAAAAAATAAAATGCGAAAAACTCCATCTATGGACATCATTGACGTGATGATCAAGTTTGAAATCAGATGATCTTGATAAAAAATGGATGAGAAATCTAGCTAAAAGAGAGTCTTAAAATTTTACAATACGAAATAAAAGATATTTCATCTGCAAAAACATTAAAAAAAATTTTTTTGTAAATTTTGAAAAATTCTAAAAAATAACTTATTGGTGCCTTAAACATTCCCACCAATTTTTATCAAATTCTATTCAGCCATTCAAAATTTATAGAATTTTTAAGTTGTTAACTAATAAGTTATAACTACTCTGTAGAAATTATATCGCTAATATTGGTCAATAATATTTGTTTACACTCTCAGTACATGAATTTACTACAACATAAAATTCTTCATTGCGTGATACAAATAGATCTGAGTTGTTTGTAAACTTGCTCTTAGTGTACTCTGAACTCTTAAAAAAAAAGATAATTAAGTACATGGTTTTGAGTATTAATGCGAGAGAGAACAAACAGCTCTGAACGTGTTCCTAGCAAGTTTGCGAACAGCCTGAATGTGAGATGAAGCGCGGGTTGTTTTGTTTGTAGTTACAAAAGCCATTGTTTCACAATCAACCCTGTGATGCTTTTTCAACATAAAATTCAAGTAATTGCTTGTATAACAATTTCTCGATGCAACAGAAATCTTATAAAGGCAAAGGAATTGAATGCACATGCAGTAGAAAAATGAATGTCAGTTTACTACTTATAAAATGCGAACACAGAATTTTCGAATAAATATTGTTATTTACTATGATATGGTGAAATTTGCTTGCTTGAGGCTAAAAACTCCTGTGATCATTGGGAAAATATAAAAACTCCATTAATAGCAGAAAGCGAACAGAATATCATGACGTAGTGAGCTGTACCAGTGATAGCTTCTACAGCTAATTCAAATTTATATAAATCCAGTGAAAAATTTGTATAGTGTACAGCAGTTTCTCTGTTTGCAGCACCATCATGAAATACTGTTTTATGGAGTAATATATGCGACTAGTCATACTTATTCTAGTGGTTGCTTAGAAGTTCTCCTAAATGCAGCTGATTATATTTTTATTATTATATCTTTATTATATTTTCCAAATCTCAAAATTTTACCACCCAGCATAGTAAAAAGTATTTTAGATGCAGTATCTAAAGTTTCTCTTTTATACAGTAATATTGTATGAGATTCTACTTTGTCCCAGGATTACACTGTAATTTTTACTAAAAAATTCTATCCGTGCAGGTGTACAAAATGAACGGGTGAGGAATAAGTTGTGTATTTTTTAAATCTCCTTAAAACTTTATAACGAAAAACTACTTCAGATAATGGAATTCGCCAGTGTAACATTAAAATATAGTAATTAATATTTTTGTGTTCAATACAAGTTTAAACGTTCCTTCTGATAAAAATGTTTATAGTAGATTATATATATGATAGATTACATGCGTGTAATCGCGATGTACAGATCAAAATGTAGGCATATCTGGATCATATGTAGATTCAATATGCCCATTTTCAAATGGAGCACTCATACCTTATTGAAAAACATATATACGAATTCACCATATATGTATGTACAATATATTTAACAAAGTATTATGATTGTTATGAATTACGTATGATTCCCGTTAGACATTCATGGATCGCAGATGTAACATTACAGTGAATTTCTCATGTTTACCTGTGGAACCCGTTGCGTAACCCCTCAAATTCAGATTACCAAAATGGCTGACTATAAATTTTGCAATCTTGGACGATTTCTTGCTCATCTTATGTACATTCCATTCTGCGCGTTATTTTCTTGATCTTTACTGTGACTAAGTTGATTATCTCGAAGAAAAATTTACTTTCAATTTGATTCGCTTAATGAAGCCAGCTAAGTTACACGTAAACTGTAGGAGAACTGTCAAGAAAGTAGATAACTTCGTAAACGTGAAGGTCTTAACTGGTATTATTATCCACGTTGTTATTGTTATTATCGAAGGAAGGGCGTCTAACGTAATAGGAAACTTGCCAGGAAATTCCTGGCCAGCGAGGATGGCTTCGACACTTGGAAACTCCTAAACTACCTTGAATAGTGACACAGGTTAGCAGCATCGTGGGAACGTTGAATCCTTCAGGATGTTCAGACCCAATTCCCAAAATTCGCCCTTGGTAGAAGTTAACTTCTTACGGAATTACGTCTTTGCGCGATATTTACGTGTTGCTTTTATTATTTTACGAAATGTTTGTTATTCGTATGTTGTCCGATAGAATTCAGCACGTCCAATGTTAATTAGTGCAGAATTGATACGACTGTTGATATTTGAAAAAACATTTGGCAGTGATAAAAGGTACTGTGAATTTCATATCGCTGCTGTTACTGGGATCTCTTGAAAAATTCAGTGGACGCGACTGTAGCGTTGATTATTGTTATAACCATTTATTCAGACTGTAATATACGATTTTGGCACGTGGACGCGTGTTTCCATTTCCTTTGTTTTACATTTGATTTTGTTTCTACTCGCGAAACAGAAATAATATGATTACATCCCTTGAAAATTCGGTCAGACCGAAAAAAGTTATAGTCGCTTTTAAAAAAAATAATAAAAGACGTCATTTCCTGAGATTGTATACCAGCGTGAGTAGAATTTAAAAGTATATGAGATTTTCAAATTTCCCGCTTGAAATTGATAAAACGTGTCCCATGTGCATGATGAAATGTCAAATGCCATGAATTTTCCCGATTTTTCTCACTTTTTGAAAAAGCGTAAAAGAGAATTTAGAAATAGGTTGTACTTTAAGATAGACAGCAATTCCCTTTACAAATAACGTATCTTAACGTAAGACGTCGGAACGTTATCAGATTCCTATCCTTTTTCCGTCACATCGAACGTTTGGAATCCTACCAAAGTTATCGAATCGATTTGATATTCATCACGGATGCCAAATGGCAACGTTCTAGTCGATCCTCCGTTTCCAAGGAAATGCACGATGAACGATTGAAATTTCAATAATTTTCTGACTAAAAGTAGCCGCAGGCGTGTAGCTATATCGGTTAATGAAAAGCGAGTCTTGTTCGTTTCTTACAGAATAACCAAACCTGACCTAATCTAACCTATAATTTAACTTTTTTGACAAAGGATACAAATTTCTTAATGAACGTACCGATTGAATTGGCAATCGCTCCTCACTGACAATCCCAATTAGGCCGAATTAATATTGATGTTCGTGATGAGAAGAATTTACAATTACATCGCGAGCCGTTACTTTTATCCATAATAAATAACAAGACTCGATTCAATTTCTTTGAATGTCGTACGGGTCAATCCCCCTTTGACGTGATTTTCTTTTATTTTAGTTTCCTCGTACAGCCTACACTATGTAACGGTACACATTGTGACGTGAATTTTTGAAATTCACGCCACAAACGACCCGCCAGTATAGGGAACGTAGGATGCCAAATTTCAAACGCTTCAAACGTCAGTCCTAGGTTAAGACGCACAAATTCTTTAGTATTCAGTAACCAGCCTGTTGTCCGTCTTAATGTTAATTTGCTTGGCTTTATTGCCTACCGTTTGCTTTCTTTTTTTTTCTTTTCATTCTTTGGTGTAATGTATGACGCTTGGTGCGAGAGCCGATGGACAGACAGCGAACAACGGGGGAAGCGAAGAAAGAGGAGCTGATTTTGATGATATTTGGAGACGGACTACCGCCGATCCACGGGGAGGGGCTGCTGCACCCAAGGAACCAGGAGAGGTCCGGAGTACCCGGAATGGGGCTCCATCTTTCGTCCACCGGCTGTCCAGCTAGGACGCCCTACTATCAACGCCGCCAACGCCGCCGACTTGTCCTCCTCGTCCTGTCACGAGGCCGCGAGTCCATCTGCCGCAGGCCCATGTGGAAGTACCGCCGGAGACAGGTGGGGGGGGGGGGGGGGATCCGCCAGACCGCGGGTTCCCGCGCTCCCTGGCCTACGAACGAACCGCAGCACCCGAAGACTCCCGAACGTGCCAGCTTCGGTCATCTTCGTGACTAGCTTTGATCCTCACAGCAATATATCCCTTAAGCGATTAATACGTCCGAAGTTCAACGATTTATCACAGTTCCATCAGCGCCAAAATAATATAAATGGTGGGCATCAAGAGGTCTCGAGCTCAGTGAAATTGCAACGGGACTTTACTTAGTTTGGAGCTTATTAGCGAGTGGTCGTATAGGGAAAGTAGTAAAAACAGGCAAAAGAGAACAAAGGGATCAGGAGAGATAATTTCCGAGATTTAGAAGGAAGAAAGGAAGGAAGGAAGGACGGAGGGAAGCTCTTCTGGCCCTTTTGGACTGCGTGTCCTTGTTTTGCCGCTACGATATTTGGTGAGATCCTTGACTACCGGATATAAATTGGCAAAATAATTTCTTGGTGTTAGTAAATAATTACCGTTTAGGCCTTCTGCCTCAGCTGGAGTATCTCCGATTTTTTAGAGTCCTGATGTGACTGTCTTTCCGCATCGAGCTAGCCAAAAAGGACGATAGTGCTGGGCTTTTGCGCTTTATTAGTATTCCGATAATCTTAGTTGTTCGATTTATGCCGCATGCGACTCTAAAGCAGAGTCTACGCTGGAATCTGTCTCCAAGCTAAGCTTTCTCTTATATTGAAACTATTCTGTAGGTATCGCGCTTTTGGGCGATGTTCAATGCTTTCAAATTTGTTGTACCTAGCATCTTCTAGTTGTTGCTTGTAGTTTGTACCGAGAAAATTCGTTGCTGAATCTTGAGCGCCCCTCCGGACAAATTGATTGTTCGAAATCTATTGTTCTCGCGATACACGCTGAACCCTCGCGGCGACCGCGTGAGTTTTCACCGGCCGTTTTTGTAGCTCCTTCTAAGCACGGCCAACTAGCAGTCACGAGTCTTATTCTGAAATAAATTCCTAGTATCAAAAACTTAAGCTAAAAAGAGTTAAGCTAGGCAACTAAAGGATGCTTTTAGTGATAATTTTTATATTTTATGCTCTCGCCATTTATGTGATTTCTTCGTGTTATCCATTTTGTATCTTGTATTTGTCGCGTGCTTTCCTGGTAATTTTTTAATCTCCGGGTACCGCGATTGACTCTTTCCTGTTCGTGTGAAACTCTGTTAAAATCTAGAGAATGGTATTAGAAATTGTGCCGGAATCTGTTGGAACTATTGCTTATTTTAATTTTTTTATTGATTAGTTTTTTTGGTTGTGATATCTCACGTTACAATATGTACGTACAGTATCTACGTAAATAATTTTACTCACCAACGATGCTCGAATTTACGAGTGCACCGCTTTTGGGCCCCGGCACGGATAATTATAAGTTTTAATGAGTGCAAATCGGATTAAGTGGCCGCGACGCGCTGACGGGTGGCTGAGCGAAGCCTCCCACGAGAAAAAACCTTTTAAATTATAAGGAACGAGCGAGGCTGCTCTCAGAGGTATAAACGCTTCGCAAAAACCTTAGTATACACTTAGCTAGGAAGGAAAGGAGATATAGAGATATAATTATGACAGTCATTCAGTGTCCTTATATCTACGTTTTAAAAAGGTCGTCCTAAAGGTTGGGTTTAAATATTGAAAAAAGTTATCGCGACTGATCGCACGAGAAATCGATTTGTGTCAAGCACCGATGATCCAACGTCAGAGTCAAGTATGTTCGTATGAATTAGAATTAGATTTGAGAATTATATAAAAAAGTATAACATATTATAAAAAAACAGTTTCTACTTGAAAATCTGATTAAAGCTGCTCCAGGATATCGCCGCATGTCATTGCCAGGATTTATTCTTGAATCACTTCCATTGTCAGCCCACTTGTAATCTCGATTAAAATCCTCGAGGAGAAAATTCTGTGAAATAATTTTCTACAGCCAAGCGTGAACTACCTATTGGATTTTCCTTTTTTTTCGACTTTTTTCTACCGTTTACTTCGCTCCCCGGGTGACTATCCATCATTCGAGTGAATTAGAATTTGTCCTGTCACAACGGATCTTTCCTGAGTTTAATTAAATTTTCACGTCTCTTCTCGACATCCGAGTATCGTACCGATCCACCAATATCGACCATCGTTCAGTAACCCTCCAATTGGAAGACGCTCCCTTGATTTTCCACCAATTTTACCACAATCTTCATCAGCCGCTCTCAATTTCTCTTATCGCACCTGTTGAACCACTAATGGACGCCACTCAACGAAAATCCTAATCCCAGCCAGGAAATGAGCAAATGGAGAATTTTCCAACAGATCGATAAATGCAACCTCCATACTATATGTATGTATATGTATAGCACAGTTACCCCTTCCATGACAGAGAAGCCATTTGAATTTTCCGAGAATTAAATGCAGCCCAGTGAATGTCGATCGATCAATTTTTTTAGTGAAGTCAACCAAATTCAAGAACGTCCAACGAATATGATTCGCCCACTCTTCGCCCTCGACGTCCAACAAATCCCACGTCCGGCGTAAATCTAATTTAGCCCGTCGCCCGCGTTATCGAAAACGTAATATCTCGTTGCTATGACGTCGCGGTTCCTTGAAAGTACGTAATTGCGTTTGTATGCCACAACGTTGGCGCAAGGTCCCAGCTAGTACGTGATGAGCTTACTAGGTTAGGTTAGGTTGTTTCTTTAAAAGCGCTGCGATCGTTAGTAATTGAAAGATCGGAGGTTCCATATTTATTAAATCGCGTAACGTTATCATTAAATTTTCAAAGATTATTGGGATTTCATATATTTAATGATAACCAAAGCCATTTTGTATCATTATTTACCTATTTCTTTTGTATGTTAATGCCGAGCACACATTGTGTACTTCCATAATTTACGTAAATACTAGATTTCGGTTTACTGTGTAAATCATTTTTTCCACTGTAATTCCTGCTTCTTCCATTTATTACAAATAGCACTACCACCATTCTGTTTGCTTGCTATACTTGTGCCTACGTGAGTCAATCGAAAACTTCGTCTAGTCTGAACTTGTTCCGTGAACTTTGACAGTTTCTCGCAGTCTAATAATAAGGACGAGCGACGTCGCGACAAAAAAATTCGCCGTTTACGCTCGTATATACTTACTAGCGGTGTCGACTGAATTATTCATTAACGAGGTTTTATAAGGGACCGCAGGTACTGCTCGCTGGCTTAAATGCGCAAGATAATTGCGGTACGATGAATTTAATATTAGTATTTCTCTCGTTACAATAAGTGTATTACTTGGATTCTTTATTTTTTTTACAATAAAAATTAAAAAGCATAGAAAACCGTGGCAATTGGAATAATTTCGTTTCGTTGGCTAAGACGTATGAAAATAAAACTTATTCAATTTCCATAGAAATCTATTCGATATTAATCGATAATATTTTCCCTCTTCGATCGAATAACACTGTCTGTTTTCACGAGAACATACACAATGGGGGTGGGTTCACCCGCCGTCGAATTTTCAAGATAAAAATAACCCAGAGAGAGATACGTTGTATCGTTCACGCCAGAATCGCTTGTCTTCGGTACTATTGTTGTTCCACTTTCATGTAGTGCATTTATGAATTTCAATACCGAAAGATTTTGTTGTGGAAAGTAAGGAACGCCGATAGAGCTGCAAAAAGAATTTCAGAAAGTCGTGAGTTTTGTATTCTCTATTCGAGCTGGAAAAATGTAAAGTGTTAGGGTGGCTTCGTTATGCCTGAACTTGAAGCTGAAATTTTCTCCATAACTTCTGCAAGGGATGAGCTTTACAAGTAAAAAAAGTTTTTAAACTGGTTTATATATAAGGTGAGTTATGTCCTAGACTTCGAATCTGGAAGGAGCCTTCGCATGTATTGAGCGCGCTACTCTTCTCTATGCATCATATGTATTACGATGTTATATTTCAAGTCACAAGATCTGGAATGAGTTACTGTCGTCGTTATCAGACGAGGCGTAGTATCGTCCTGTATTATCGCGTAATGCGAAGTACCCGCCAAGACCTCCAGGGTCCGGATTATTAGATCTGTCGAACTTAGGCTAAGTTTACTGTTATAAATATTGCGTCCGTCTCGTATCCGGCCAACACATCCCGAGATCTTCACTGCGCTAGGAGAAGGATCACCCCAATCTACGTCAAGGATTGTGGTGGAAAGTCACGGACATCCGACGACTCCCACGTTAAGTAGGGAGTTGGCCACAACGAAGATGCATCGCCCGGACTATCTCGACCTCCTGCATTAGCGTCGGTACCAAGGTCCCGCGAAAGGCACATCGAAGAACGGAAGTATAGAAGGGAAGGGTAGCCGCAGTAGAGCTACTTTGGCACTAGGGTGCAGCATCTAGTCGTCCCGACAACGTGCGGACGACTAGATCACCTTCAGAAGCAACCTGGGAGCGACGGCAGCGAACTGTGACAATTGTGCGAACCCGGGTCTACCGATTGGCTAAACGTGACATCATTATCGCGTGTAAATCATATACCGGATTCCGGTTTTTTGACTTTTTAAGCCGTCCTTTCAGATATCGCTGATTACGCACTAAGGCTCCAGCAACTATATGTCGACTTTATCGCGTCCTTCTCGTGAGGGGAAAAAGATGAGGGGAAGTTTATTTTAATATTCGAGAATTACGGAGTCCAGTGGCATGTTTCGATATGTGCGCGTAGCAATACGAGTGTCAAATTCTTATTTCGCGACAATGACTGGTCCACGAGGGAAGCTGTCTAACTTTGGTTGCCGGGATGCCGTCTAGACCAGCCCGGAGAATTCTAACTTGGTTCCTACATTCGTTGTAACTCGTTGTAACTAAGAGAGCTATGCCATTAAATAGTAAAAAACAGACAACTTGAGCTACGCTCGTAAAATGCCGTACAGTTTAGATTTAGTGCTTTAGCGCCATGTATAAATATTTCCTAATTTTAAAAAATATTTCTCTGAGAACTAATTAAGTCGTTAAACAAAATCTTGCGGCAAAAGCACCTGAAATTCACCGAATCTACGCCTTTATATCAAAGTCTAATTTACTTTTCCTTTTCCTCTTTCTTTTCCTCATTTTTCTTCTTTCAGAACACACGTTACACATTACTTTTTATTCCTGGATAAAAAAGCAGTGGTAATGTGCGAGCTGCTGAATAAGTTAGACGTAGCGTAAAAAGTATCGCTTCCGTCAGAAAAACAAGTTGTTGGAGTCTGGGGCGTCAAAGACCCGATTGGATCCAGTTTAACGACGTTGACGAAGTTCGACATAAAACAGAACAAGACGTGTCGTTTTCCATGGAGAAATAATCGATATTCTGATATATATTTGTGCAAGCGATGCATATATCAGGAAATGGAAGAATGTCGATTATTATAAAAACGTCGTCACTCCTAAAACGGAATACGATTTTTAACACATTTTCACATAAAACTTGTATAATATAAATTCAAACGTTCATAGAGTAAAAGTATCTGAAATTCATTGTATTATAATCGATAAAGTTTGAGTAAAAATACGATAATATAAAGTAGCGTTTTTTTTTTTGTAGTAAATCCAAGAAAATCTCAAAATAAAAATGAGTATATAGTATTATATAATAGCCATAGGATAAATATATACTATTCAATACTACTGCAAAAGCTCTAAGGTAGATTCTAGAAAATGGCTGGCAAGCTTAAACTCTTCGAAATTTATCGCAGTTCACAGCGAGATGACTTTGCAATGTTGCACGCGTACTTCTTCAGCAATAACCTCCAGGGAAATTGTTTTACAAACAGTAAATATTTGATGGGTCAAGTGACTGAACGAGCGTTCACCCTCGTGACACGGAAGCTTAGCCATGTGTAATTAAATTGTCGTTGGTCAGTAGACATTAGCGTTAGCATTAACTAAACAGACACTTTTCGCCATTACGTTAATCTCTCCCTAAACGGATGTGACACGCATGAATTTCCCCATAGACCTTTCGATTATTATGCAAACACGTAGGGCACCCTGTTATATAGCAATAACGAATAAATCGAATATCCTTAATCTCAATCTGCCTAAATTAAAATTAAATTCCCCTACGAGATCGGCGAGTGAACAGCTAAAATTTTTGATAGGCGAACGAACAAAAAAATTGAGTTTACTTCGTGAATTGAAAAAAGGTAGAGAAAAAAGGTAGAGACCAGCTTTTTTTTTACTTGTCAACTGAGGACTTTTCAATTACCTCAGTCAAGAGATGTGCCAACCTCCTCCATCCTGTGAAGGAGGGCAAGGTGCCTCTTCAAATTGTTTTATCGACCCCGAGGAGACAGGGAATAGAGGCAATGGAGAGATGTGGAAATTACCCGACAAGACGCACGCCTTGCTATGCATGAATTTTACTGTAACCTTTGTTTCCGCTCTCTTTCCTCTATACATCCCAGCTGCTTCTTCCTGTCCTCCACTAACATAAGATAAACTTTACTCTCTGATACATACATTATGCAACGAGCTGCGCAACTCTGCGTACCGCGTTTTCTTCTTCGCTTTTCCTTTTCCCTGTCCTCATCCTCGTTCTCCAGTTTCTGTTCAGCTTGCAGAAACTTAAAATTATCAGCGATTCAGTTTACTTGCCACTTACGTTTCAATAAAAATTTCCTTATTGTATTCCAGACACGTGTTACTGATTCTCTTTGTAGGCAACAAGCTTGCGAGCACACGTGCTTGTGTTCAAGAGACTTGCAATTCCTTTGACCAAAGTAAAACCGTTTAGTTTGCCAGTTACGAGTAATTGCGTGCAGAAAAGAAATATAATGTGAAAAATTTATATCTGGTTTAAGGAACTTATAACAGGCATGAACTAGCTTATGTGTGCTTAACCTAGAAAATTTCTTGGACCTGTAGTATAAATTGTACATTGCATTGTGTACCGCGATGAAAAATAAAAGAGGAAGACGGAAAGGGAAGTTAGAAAATGGAAGTTGGAAGATACCCGAAGTTAATACAGGGTTTATACGGCACTGCAGCTGTACGTAACCACAACCGATTTTTTGTCTACGAGTAACTCGATACTCTTCGCCGAATTTCCCAAGTACGCAATTCGAGAGAAGCCAGATTTCGCGAGGGGCTTTATGGGCGCCAGGCTCATCGTTGCGTCACGATACGTAAAGGAACTCCCTGGACAAATGGAAAAGAAGTCTGACTAGCAGGAACGGAACGAAAAGGTATGGTAGAAGGGCAGGGTCAACGCAGATGATAAATATAAGGGAGAATGCTGAGGAAAAGAAATCGAGAAAAACATATTGAGAACTCATGAAATTTAGCAACAGAAAACAAAAAAACTGGCTCTTTATTTTGGTACTTCAAGGCAAATTTAACAAATAGAGAAAACAATGTGAAATTAAATAGAGTACATTAATCACGCAAGCGAAGGTCTTTTAAGGGAAGCGTGAACAATATTAATAAGAGATAAAATATTGCTGCTATATTCGATTGATCTTATACGTAATTACTGTCTATTCGACGTAACGGTACGTACAGGAGAAACCAAACAAGAAAATCATATAACGTAAAAAATTTAATATGATCTAATAGTGGTAGTGGTTTGCCGCGACACAAATTATCCGGAGCATATCTCAAAGATTAGATATCGCAAAAGAAAAATAGGCAGTACGAAATACGAGAGGACGCGAAAACAGAAAATGCAGGACTTTGACTAACGAAATGACAATACGTGAACTCACGAGACACATGGATCACGGATTCGTTTTACAGTTCTCCAAGGTCACCGAGGCATAATGCTAAATTCAATAATACATTTTGAGATTACAGAAAGTCTTGGCGGAAGCCACGGAATCTTTTCCTGGTTGACGAAACGCGAATATCTCCTAGGCGAAATCCGAGAGGAACAAAACGGAATAGATCAAGACGTGACTATGCATTGGAAGCCAAGAAAGAAAAGATTTCGTCCTTTTAACGAAAGTGCTTACCTTAACGTTACATTTTGGTACAACATACGATAAAACGACGTAGGAAAAATCGACTGAGAGGGCTGACGAGAAACGAATGGCGCTCGAGGGGTTCTTATCTTCGTACCGGTTGGGGCAAATTCTCTCGCGGTAGGTCTAGTAGGGCCCATTGGGCCAACCGCCTACGCGGATCTTCTGCCACTCCGGGACTTATGCGCGAAATATACGGACAGTGTCAATGGACTGATTATTAGCATTTCTTTAACGATATGAAATTATTCGATTACTACCCGACGCGAGATGATCTTTACGAGATCAGATATTATCTGGAGCCTCCATATGATCGTTTAGCTGCGATACTTCGAAGGATGCTCTGCGAAATCTGATGGTCTGTGTTCCACTAGAGTCTACACACGACACATCGATGATTAGCTCGGTCTGCTGTCGTATTTTCTGTATGTCCAGATAATGTCGGGCAGATGTCTTCGTACGGTCCTGTGTAGACGGGACATAGGAATGGTGGAGAATCATGACTCCTCGACCTAGGGTAGCTTTCTGAGCTCCCTCTTCGGCACGGATGCCGTTAATTGGGCATCGGTACCGTGACTGATGTGACGGTAGTTCGTCCATGGCGTTTTTCTCGTCGGGTCGACTCCCTAGTTTATTCAAGGTTGCCCGCGGCGGGGTGAAGGTGTCTGATCGTGATGACGTTTCTCCACGTTCCCTGGTGTAACCGCAGGCTTAGCGGTGTCTCGACGTGTCGTATGAAAGTATCGTACCATAGGAATTAGCCTAACTTTATTAAATTATATGATCGGTACCGTGGAGCTCTCAGCTGGTAAGTTATGTAATGCGATCTTAAGGGAAGACAATATGCTCCCGCATGATAAACACGAAAGTCAATAATTTATAATCTTGTGACTTGATATAACGTTACAGGACGTACCTCTGTATAGAAATGTATAATGAAAATTTGACAAATTTATTTATACTTTTCCTCAAGCTTTTAATGTCTGGTACTCCCTCTGTAAAATACGTACGAAAAATTACGAGGAGTACATTCTCTCGTGAAACTTCACCAGAACGACCAAACCGTAGATACCTAGGCCCTGACAGCTCGTTAATAAACGAGGGTGGCTCCAGTGAAATACTGCCAGGATTCCCGTTGTGGCTCTGAAAGGCTGACCATTTGCTAAAACGTATATATCTACTAGCGTCTGTAGATTCTGGGGCCATTATGACCATAGAGAAACAATGTCTGACTTTACTTTGCAGCTAACAATAGCGATGTTTAGAACTATGTACTGAATATGTACTACTGTTTACTTAACTCTTATTAACAGCGGCTCCTTATGGTCTGCCTGATAGAGTAAACGTCAATACTCCATTTGAATACATTACTTTCAATACATCACTTTCTTATACATAGGACATTCATGTCTATTTTTTTTCACGTCTACAGGGTTATTCACGAATATTGCATCACCGGAACGTAATTATAGCATAGATATTGAATGGATGGACTAATTTCAGTAGGTATATTATTGTCCATTGATCCTGTATATATTGTTCATTTTGTCCCCGTAACGAATAATTCGTAAGTAATGATGGATCGAATTTTTTGTCCAAAGCAGGAAAAAGCTTTAATAAATCATATCTCTGATTCTAATTGATCGAACGAAAACACCCCCAATGTACAAAAATGATTGTCATTTAGAGGATATTTGTGATGGAATAAAATGTCTGCTGTTATTACTTCCTACAAAACAACTTTTCTGTAAAAGTACGGAAATATAAGGTGAACCAAAATAGAGTGGAATCATTTGAGAAGGACCGATCACTCTTGTCGATCATCGTCATCAGGTGATTAGAGGGCTTAGTTTACTTTAAAATTATTTTTTTTACAAATTAGTACACCTTCGAAAATTCATCCTTTCATCTAATTGTTTGATTAATTTATTTCAATGGTCATATAAATTTGTTTCAAATTAGGAAACGAGACAATCGACTGAACACCAGACTGAAATTTGCATTACGAAATGAACTGCAATAATTTTCAGAAGTAACAGAGGTTGTGCAGCCTACTAGCACAGGCGGTACGGGATGTTATAGGGGCAGGGACCGTTCGAGTGTTAAATAAAATAGATTAAGAACACACGAAATTCTTTAACAACAAATATTACAATTGATTTTTTATTTGGTGGTTTCAGGAAAATAACTTACAAGGAAACTTTGATAGGTGTCCGCCTCCAATTTTTTTCGTTTTAACATATATTACATATATATATTACGTACTCGAAAAACTAAGCGACACGTATTTTTTCTTATCGGCCCAAATTGAATTTTTGGGGGTGAAAACCACCCCCGAAGATTGGGGTACTAAACACCCATTTAATTATTTCACATATAAAAGCATTATCTTTCACAATGAAACCAATTGAAAAAATTTCCTCACAATGAGAGATCAAAAATGTGATTTTCTCAAATTTGTCAAAAAATTTTTATGGGAGAGAACCATCCCAACATTATTTTTCATTATACAAAATCACCATAAATGCAGTTTACTTTTGGTATATTTCCGTAGAACAAAGGAACTTATATTACATAAATTTTCATTATCAGAGTACGCTTTACATTAGGGAAAGGTGACTTACCAAGGATTTAAAAGTTATTCGACAAATTTGAGAACATTACATTTTTGAGCTGCAAAATCTTTTTGAGGTACAAAATCTGTTCCTTTTGGCGATACGCAATTTTCTCCTAGACTGGAACCGGAAGGAAAAAAGCGGATCAGATGAGCTAAGCGTGCAGTAGTACGAAAGCCTGTAAAACGGCAAACATTTCGTTCTTTTGACAGACAGGCATTTACCGCGTGAATTATAATTTCGCAAGACAGAACGAAAAAAACTTCAGGCGCAGCCGACCAAAGGAACCAACAATCAGCGAATGTCGGAATGAAGGCTGGATCTTTACGGACTGCTCTAGACGCCCCCTTCGTAGTTAACCCTTTCATGTCAGATTTTTTTAAACACATTTGGAAACTTGTTTTTTTTTTTACATATAAATTAGATTATATATCAAATAAACAAATACATTCTGTGGCATGTATACATCCTATAAGATCTATTGCTTGTGATATAATGAACCCACGATACTAATGAATACTTAATCTAATGAACATGTGCGTTCGTTACTATGTTGCAAAAACTGGTTTAACGTGTCGGCCATTAAACGCCGCAGTTCAACGCCTCATTCCAGAAATGTATAACGTCACAATGCATATAAATACATTTATACGTGTGGTGTATATAAAAGTAATTTTAATCAATCAAACTAATTTATCGAGTAACATTTGTTTATCTAAATTTCATACATTTAATTTATCAATTTCAGTATAGTTAAAGTAAATTATTCAGACGAAAAATGTTAGTTGAATTAACATTTCGATAATTATAGTTAAATTTGTATTCTATTTCTCGATTAAATTGCGTATTGAGTTCTTAGTACTGTTTAGTTTAGCTGAAACATTCTTTCTTCAATTAAATATATATTCTATTCGTCATATTTGACCGCCATATTTTGTTTAATCAATTATATTTCATTTGCTCCAACTAGTCCTCTTTCTCGGGACAAGTGCTAATTGCAGCTATCACGTCCCAAGTGAAAAAAATTACATATGCCAAAAAGTATATACTATATAGAGAGTTAGTCAGTACAAACGCATCAGCTGAAATTGAGTGCAAGTGACCGACACGGCCATCTCTACAAAAAACGACAGCTAACTTACTGACTAACTCTGTATAATCAGCTATTCATAATTTATATACATATAATAATGATTGTATATAATTTATATGTAATATAGAAAAAGAAAGTCATTTAAACCGACACCTTGATTTTAATTAGAAACTGAAACTAGAACTGAAATTAGAACTTTATCCCATGAAAATTTATGACAATTGAATATCACCGTGGAAAATTGTCATATCTAGGGTCCAAATATGGCTAAACATTGCCCAAAGATTATAAGTATGCTATACATAACCTCTAGTTTCTAATGTCACATGTCACATGTTCATACGTACTGTGAAATGATTTTTCGAGTCACGGTCACAAGGCGACTTCAGCTACCGATTCAGATAAAATTCGCGCATTCAGGTTCCCTTCGAGTTGCCACCCTTTTCGGAAGCTGCGCTCTCGGCTTGATTCGTACAGTTACGCCAATGCTCTCGAAAGATTTGTTATTGTTGAGTTGAGGTCGAGGTGTTCGAATCTCCCGTGAAGAGATAGTCGCGACGTACCGAATTGCCCGGCAGAGGAAAGCGCACCCAACGGAGACGTCTTCACGGACCGACAGAAGTCCGAATGAGATACGGGCGCCCCGCTGTAGAGAGGCAAAGACCCGTACAGCGGGCCGGAGCTATAGTTTTGTTACGGTTAAGCGCAGGGGAGGAACCCCTTGACCCGAGTTAAGGATGTGGTGCCGTGTTGTCGCCCATAGTCCTGGGGCAACGGGCGTGGAGGATTTCCAAGAGTCACGTACCGATTCGTTAAGGATTGCTCTCCATTTTGTTTAAAGGGTCGACTCAAGGGAAAGGATGAGAGTTATCAGCTATTCGGATCTAGACCAATCAGAATAATTAGTTCCCGAATTTGATTATTGTCAAAGCAGTTTGTCTTGGGACACCGATCGAGATACAACCGGCTCGCGCTCCCGTGTTATCTGTTGATAGTTTTTCCAGCTGTGCTTTCAGTACGGTCCAGAAGAATTGTCCCTGGTGTAGTTCTCGTGTGGCTCTCGCTATATCCAAAAAATCCTATCGATTTTCTGCGTCTGTTTCGGAGGTGCAGTTCTGTACTCTGGTGCAGCGCTTCCTGAGTGTTTCTTGGATACAAATCTCGGCCTTCACGGATTCAGCCGAACCAGCTCTGGTGACGACTCCCAATTTATTAATTGGTGAAGGGATTTCGATTTTATAGCTCCGTTTCGTTCTGCTACGTTATCGACCAATTGCTCTCTCTCTCTCTATCTCTTTTTCCGGCACTATTTACCTGACGCTTACTACAACACACTCTCTCTCTCTCTCTCTCTCTCTCTCTCTCTCTCTCTCTCTCTCTCTCTCTCTCTCTCTCTCTCTCTCCCCCCCTC
>JAYRCB010000126.1:1147777-1162473 GCA_036026315.1 Trachelus stipa
TAAAAAAAAAAAATTTTAAATAACCTTGTTTTTCTTAGTCAGGCCGGAAACTTATCAATCCACCCTCGTATAGTACAGTGCCTCCTTGTTAGGTAATTTGTCAAGCTCGCGACCCTCTTACTTTCTCCAAGTAACTCTGTGGCTCACGGTGCGTGATCGATGGTGAGGACGTCGTCGCGTCTTATCCACAGATACCCCCTATGAATTGAACAAGCTGTCAAGAATTAGGCCAATGACCGTGAGGAAGGGACTAGTACGAAAATTTGAATGGCTTTGACACTCCCTTTGGTGTATTAGCGTCTCATGCTCCTGGGACTATTGTAGCACAGGGAACGTCTCCCTTTTCTGCTTCTACTCTTTTCTCTTCTTTGCAATATTATCTCAGCCGCGTTCTTGGGGTGGCTCAATGAAAGGCTTACAAAGAGCCACTTTGGCAAATGAAGCAACTTTTTCTTTCTTAGACTCTCTTTCTTGAGGCACATTTTAAGTTTTTTTTATCTTCTCACTTTTTTCCCGTATTGTTCAACCTTTCTTTTTGTCACACGTCAGGATAGGTAGCGGATCATTAGCTGAATTGATGTAACACGACGTCATCACCAGTTATAGGAATCAAGTGGTTTTCTTATAGAAGAGGTACTATCGAATTTCAAAGTTACCAAGTTTAATTACGGATTAATGAACCTTGTTACCCGATTAATCTACCTTAGATAGTTTGATCCACCCTAATTTGTAGAAATATCGGGGACTTCATTAGCGAAGTCAACGTCAACTAACACACCGATGGGCGAATGCGGATCACGGTTGGAAGACAGAGAAGGAGAATCCCGCGGGATATCATTCTGATTAGGACGAGGGGTGAATTTTCCTTTGAAATCCCAAGACGGAAGGGAGGGATGTTCGATAAATGAAAAACGCCCGAATGTAATTAAAATATCGACATTTGGCGTCGATTAGTCATCTCACGTAATCAGAATCTGGGAATATTACCTATCCGACGACTATGAGACAGCAGTGACAGTGTCTAAAAAATTACTAAACAATTCTCATAACATACACGACCTAATTTCGACGTAATACGACGTTGATCGTTTAATTATGACAATATGACGTAAAGTAAGAGATGAGCTGGAAAATATATCGTGAAGGAAATCAAAGGCTCCTTTAGATTACTGGTATAAACGTAGAGCGACCAATGATACAACCTATCGCACCATCGCAATTAATCTGTCGTTATCTTCTGACGCTTCTCGTAAACAAAACGAGGTTTGAGATGACTCAAAAAATGGCTATGCTCAAGGCCGGTTCTTAAGTTTGTGGACAGTGGCGACGCCTTAATGAATGAAAAACTGGCAAAGAATCGGACGCTGTCCGCAACAAGAGTCGTAGTGCAAGGGCTGAAAGTTCAAAGGGATGAATTCTGTTGAAAAAGTTGGCTTATGTTTCAAGGCGAATCTCTTTGGAAACTTGAGTTGCGAGAGCGACGCTATCATTTTATTTATTTACCTAACCTAACCTGCAAACGAGAACCGTGTCGAACAAAGAAGAATGCGAAGAAGCGTCTATTATTATACTTATGGGAAGTGGCTGGAAGGAAAATAAGAAGAGCGGTGGAAACTCAAGAAGAATCCTTCCTCTTATACCTTTAATCGTTTTTCTGTTGACAAATAGATATCTCTCTACTCGTGTAAACATCCCATCACGCCAATGCAGGAGTGCACGTATTCCCATAGGAAACATTAATTTTCGTAGCACCTCTTATATGGTCATACTATTGAAATACTCAACCTACCGAGACAGTTACTTATTGACGAGCCATCCTGTATCCACAAATGATTCTGACTGATCTCATCTCGTCTTGTTTGCTCTTTAATTAGTGACGTTTGCTCTTTAAGTGGTACCTTCGTGGGTTTCCAGTTTTGAACTACCTACAGTCGGCCCACGAGTTCAATGTGCTTTTTAACAGTTCTCGTATTAATAGAATCCTTTGCATATCACATGTGTACGCGTATTTTACACAGAAGAGATGTACGTATAGATGGTTAAAAAAAACTGCCACATGACTGTACCCGAAACGCTAGCACGCAGTAGGTGACATCTGAAATCGGAATTTCAAATAAGCGACATCAAAGACTTTCGTCCTTTTCTGACGACGTCAAACAAGTCAAAATAAAAGATAAAAAGAGAATGCAAAGGTAAAAGAGACGCCGTGACGTGTGGGTCGGTGAAACGTCGTTTAATATTTGCCTCGTCGACGCCGCCGTTACCTATGTCTTCCGTAAAAACGTGTCCTAAAGAAACTGAGTGCGCCATTGCTACCTACTTTTTCTTCGCATACTGAATTTTTATTTTTCTTCCTTTTCTTTTCTTACAACTTTTTTCACTCCTTGTGTTTGTTTTCATGTCACCCGTCTATCTTCTCCAGTTCGTACCTATTCTTTCACGAGGATTCACAGTGCGAAATTTTTTTCACAGAAAAACGGAAGGACGCGAAACTCCAGAGGGGAAGGAAAATCCCACGTTGTTTTTTACTTTTTGCGATATAAATCGCCCTGTTCCGTTTTTTTTCGTTTTTTCTTTCCTTACCTTTTTCTCAGACTAGGTATCTCGACAAAAAGTAGCCAGGTAGCTTCTCTCTCACTTTCATTCTCACCCTCCATTCATCCCGTTTCCGGATTTTTTTTTACACTCACCCCTATTATTTCTCTTCGCAATGTAATAAATGCTAATTACACATTTTCTGCCGTGACTGTAGACCACTCGAACAATGTTCCATCCGCCATTCTTGCAAATAACGCCATCCCGAAACTTAGAACATGACTCTGCATCTGAGCCTGTTGGCAATCCTTTGAATCAACCTGTCGCTTGATGCATTCTTATTTGTGTGGCTGCAAGGAAACCACCTTGAAATATTACTGACCGTCGAGAACAATGGAAATGCTCGAGACAATGGAAACGCGAGAAAAACAAATATTTTCACGAACGAGTCACGCTTTCTGTATGTTCTCTGCAATCCTTTCAAAGTTCCTTGTACGGAGACACTCGGTTCCTCAGGCAGTGTGCAGTTTGATGGATTTTGAAACAATTTACTGAAATACGTAAATGTTACGTAATTTTGAATGAATAGTGGGATTTTTTAGTCACGATTTGAAAATGACTAATTCGGTCTTTACGGAATGCCTCGCATTTAGAATGAAAATTTATTGAGCACTGATAAATAGTCGCATTCTGCACTTTTGTTAATAGAATATTTCAAAGATCGGAAATATCTGTGAAATCTCGTCAGTATCCGAGATTTCTTCGTATTTTTAACGGTTAGAGCATCTCTGATAAATTCATTTGACATGAGAATGTGAAAAAGTTTATATTGCCATTCGATTTGAATTCGAAGACCTGATAGATGCAGTTATTTAGGTCCAAAAATTCCCGAGCCGTGTAATATGAAACGAAATGAAGTTATTAATAAAACAAACTGTACCGCCGTTATACTGGACCGTATTTGCAGTAGTAAACAAAAGAAGGCGGTCACGCTTTTAAAATCGAAATATCGTGCGTTTAACGGACCATAAAACGAGAATTCTTTACAATCCAATAACGTACCTACAACGCAACATGAAAACGGAAATCTTTATAGGATTCCATAAAGTTTTCCTTGTTTTGCGATTACGGCCTGGCCGTGCTTGTTTTTCTAAAACTTTATTCGACTTTCTTTCTGTGCCTCTCTAACTACCCCACCGCCACTTTCCCACAGGACTGACAATGTTTATGGTCGGGATTTAATTCGAAAATCCCTGGTAGAATATACTGGCGTAAATGCCAAGCCAAAACTCTACAAAACTCAGGAGTCTTGCGACAGGCTCTTTAAATCTCTTCCTCCGGCAGCCACCATCAGAATTCAGAATCTTTTTTTCTGCACCCTCCTACACAATTTTATTAAGTGCAGGGACCTCGAAAGGTCAAGTAAAATTTGTAAAATGAAATT
Organism: Trachelus stipa; assembly: GCA_036026315.1. Lineage (NCBI taxonomy): Eukaryota > Metazoa > Arthropoda > Insecta > Hymenoptera > Cephidae > Trachelus > Trachelus stipa. Next base: position 1,151,757 of record JAYRCB010000126.1, read on the forward strand.
GGCTAATCGATGTGACGTTTCATCCTCTTTAGATCCAAGATAAACCAGCCAACGGTTCATGGCTTCCGTACAACTTTTTTCAATTACCAGTACGTTATTCTTTTTTAAAAGAATTTCAAAGTTATTGCACGCATAATAAAAGCAAGTAGGAACATGAAACAATTTTGTACCATTTAATGGTTTAAATCCACGCTAATTTGTGCTCAAATGCTAGAAAAGAGCTTTACATAATAGAAGTAATGTTATCTAACATTAATTGCATGTTATCTGTTTATTTTCAGAAATACGTTGTTTCGTCCCTTGATCATAAGAAGTATTCTTACGACAGAACGATGCCGCTTATATTCATAGGCGGTGTACCACGCTCAGGAACAACTCTGATGCGTGCCATGTTGGATGCACATCCAGACGTAAGGTTGGTATCATCGTCTTCATCAATTAGTCGTTGGGTCAGCTTGCTGATGACCTCAAACGTCATAGATAACACGGAATTGCCCACGTACACACCCTCGCGGTCCAAATTGCAATTGCACTTTTGATAGCCTGTATGAATGGTTCGAACTACAATCGACTTAAAAACACTAACATTGGTGACCAAGATTTCAGTTGATTTATTTGATCTGCAAATTCAAAAGCCTATTTCGATTCTCCTTTGGCTTACCGTGAAACTCGAGACTTTAAATGCATCGCGAATGCATTTCTCTGTTAGAGTAAGGAACTTCGGATGCTGCGTGCACATCTTCAATGGACCATCGACTTCTATTTCAGTATTTCTCATTATCTTTTCTCCGTTTACGGATGGAACAATGAAATTCAATATTCCAGACTCGTGGATGATCATTGAAAATACATTATCCTTGATATTCCAAGGAAAAGATATATTCTTAGTCAAATTCTATTTAAGATGCGGCCAGGAAACTAGAGTAATTCCGAGGATTCTACAGATGAGATCCCACTGGCTAAAATCTGAACGAGAGAGCGTACGCCTCGTGGAAGCTGGAATTTCTAAAGAGGTAAATATCTTATTGAATGACTCTTGACTCATTAGAATCTAAGTTTTATAAATGAAAAATAAAGAACAACGTAAAATTTTAATTGGACTGTCATCCGATTTTTTAAATAGGTAATGGACAGTGCGATAGCTGCGTTTTGCCTGGAAGTGATAGCACGACATGGTGAGCCAGCTCCAAGACTCTGCAACAAGGATCCACTTACATTGAAAATGGGATCGTACGTCTTGGAGCTTTTTCCAAATGCGAAATTCTTATTCATGGTCCGTGATGGGCGAGCTACTGTGCATTCCATCATATCAAGAAAGGTACTTGGAGAGCGCACCAGCTGCTCCAGCGAATGCATACATAAGCTGGACAATTTGTTACTTCCGAAATCATCCTTTTCAGGTCACCATAACAGGCTTCGACCTCACATCGTACAGACAGTGCTTGACAAAATGGAACCATGCTATATCCGTTATGCATAGCCAGTGTAAGGAAGTGGGTTCTGATAGATGCCTCATGGTCCCCTATGAACAACTGGTGCTTCATCCCAGAGAGTGGATGAAGAAGATCCTCAGCTTTCTGGATATACCTTGGAACGAGTCGGTCCTTCACCACGAAGAATTCATTAATAAGCCTGGTGGAGTACCACTTAGCAAGTAAGTCCTGAACCTCATTTATGCAATTTAATATATTATCACCAATTCTTTAACATAAATCTTACTTGTCTGTTACCAGAGTAGAGAGATCCTCGGATCAGGTGATAAAACCAGTCAATTTAGAAGCATTGACCAAATGGGTGGGACATATTCCTGATGACGTGGTTCGCGATATGCCGGACATTGCTCCTATGCTGTCAGTTCTCGGTTACGATCCTTACAGCAATCCTCCGGTATATGGAGCACCGGACAGTTTAGTCAGCGACAACACCAGGAGGTCAGTGTACAACCTGTAAAACAACTATTTAGGTATCATTTATCCATTTCCCTAGTTAAATAAACTGAATAAACGTTTGCTATTTTCTGTTTCTCGGTACAGGGTGCTCGCCGACGGAGAAATATGGGCTGCCAAAGCCAGACAATTGTCCCTCCAGAGGGTAGCGTCGATGCCCAACGAAGAAGATCCCAGCGACACCCCGAATGCGTGACCCTGGATTCACGTCCTTCTAGACACGCACAACACAAACGTGTACAATTATTATTATATCTAACTGTACCTTCCAAGGAGGAGGCAATGTTACCAATATCGCCACCAAATTTATTAAGCGAGCGTCAACTCTGTCGCTGCATTTACGTATTGCTTCCTAGACGTTTTTTTTTTAAGAACAACTAGCGAAACCGTGACGAAACATATTGGAAACGTTGCCTGTGCGATCAACTTGTTTAATTTATTGCAGCTTGTAACTGATTAATCGATTTGTTTTTGAAAAAACGTTCCTTGGTCTCTTGTGTGACGGCTGCCTTAGAATTAGTCTCGTGTTTCACTTTTCTGTTAACTACCATGGGACGGGTACGTTCCTGGTGTTATTGTGTAATCAATGGAGGATACTAGTGCGTGTACCATCTATGTTCATCATACAACGCTTCTTGTAAAAGAAGAAAAAAGAATGAGACAATGAGGAAAGAAAAGGAAAAGACAAATGATGTTTCTCTGCGGACTATAAGAAATCTCATGATCACGAAACTTCGAATTGTGTTTACTTGTGAATCAGTATGCAAGTGTAATTAATGATAACTGCTAGTTTTATTGATAAATTTATTTCTCTCCGGCGCATAAAGATGCGCCATTATTTAATGATTCGCGAATAACGCGAAGATTCGCACTCAACTGTTCCAATCCCCAATTACGGTGCAACGAGAGGATTTGTGTTTTGTTACGTTATTACCGTTATATTTTATAATTCATTTAATGATCCATACACGTAGCACAAACAGATGCACAGTATCTACTTCAATAATTGTCCAAGAAAAAAAAACATGTCGACCAAATGGCCAGTGAAAAATGGTTGATCCTAAAAAAGTATCCGATTTATGTGAAATGAGTAAAGGCAGAATTAAAACGAACAATAAGAGATATTAACGTACTTACATATTTAATCGATTCTATCTCGCTCTATTAACAGCTAATACTTTATACCACTGGTATTTTTCTCACGTGGCTTTCCGACTGTTATTTTTAATCAAAATATCATCGTAACGCAATCCCGTATGCGTTTTGCCATATTCGAGGTATTTTTGATTTAGGAACGTCGTGCCAAGGACGTTTTTGTCAAATATATTACGTTAAAATAACTTTCCAAAGATGCGCTAAGAGTCAGCCGAGAAAATTGTACTCTGATGATCAATGGAAATTTTTGGCACCAACTAATAAGAATAACGTGAGTTTGCGATTGTACAGAATAAAATATTATTTATAAGCTATCCGTGTGAGAGACAGAGAGAAAAGCTCTGTGTTGTCTTGATCCTGATTTTTCAGGCACTTGTCAGACTGTCGATTTCTTGAGTTTTATGGAATATTATAATAACAGTGCATGTAATAACATGTTATGCTTTTCATGGAGATACAACAAAAGAAGTTCTATGTCAACCGAATTTTTAACATCTTAATGTGGCGTTGTATTTGAATCAGCGATGTTATTGTCTATCATATTATGAAATTAAATTATTTTAATATAAAAAACTTATGTATTTTCTATCCCTATTTACTACTTTTTTTTTGTAAAAGCTAGAACCTCTGAAGTATACGCAAAAAAGATAGAGTGTAGAATTTGAATTTACCGACTGCAGATAACTTTTTTAGTTAGTATATTGCGTAATTTGATCATTGTGGTTGTCAAAATACGCGGGTTCTGTCAAGGAAGAAACATATTTTTCTAGAGAACAACTAATTGTAACGTGCGCTTTTATATAAAATATTGATAACGTATAATAACGAATTTCTTACAGAAAGATATTGTATGTACACCTGAAGCACTACGACTAAAGGTACAGTTTTTAATAACGGGCGTTCACATAAATTAGAAATGTGGTATAACCTACCTAGCTTTTGTGAACCGTCATTTTTTTTGACAATGCCGTCAAAGTAATATAAACTGATAGTTATAAATGATTGAAACTAAAGGTTTTACGATATTTTAACTGATAATCTTTTAGCTGAAAAGAGGAGTGTTATCCGTTCTTTCAGGTTAGTTTATTTTTTTATGTAGATATTATTCATAATATAATTAATTTTTAGTTTAATAAACAAATTTCGAAATTTTACTTATAACAAATAATTTTTGTATAGTAATAAAGAGGATAAAGTATTCTTCTATTTATAAAATATGACATTTTATTTATGTCAATAACTTAAATGTTTTTCTTATCAGTATTTATTTATTTGATAGAATAAAATTAGCAATGGATACTCAAGAAAGTCAAATAGATTTAGACTTACGTATATACTTTGTTATACCAAGTAAGTGTAAAGATGAAAATGATTGCACAGAGGATATGTGGCTGGCATTCAATGTAAGTATTCGTTTTGAAATTGATTGATTGAAACTTATAACATATTTGGAAATGAGATTTAAATTTATATTTTTGCAGAAATGTATAGAACACGATTTATCGCCTCAGTGGATATTTGAAAACAAATGCAACATGATAGATGACGATAAAAAAAATGTATTTGTAATGGACGAATTTAGTGGTGAACTCTTTGAAAAATTAAGAAACTTCAAATGCTCGTAAGTATCATAGATATTACCTGTTTTCTTCAATATAATATAAATATATATTTTCATATTTACATGTTTTAGCAGAATAGTGGGACCTAGGTGTATGCAAAATTGTTTTATGACTAGCGAACCTATACCAGAAGGCATTAATCCAGTATATCTCACTGCTATGAGGGGTCTTGTTGTAACAGCATCAGGGTTTTCAGTCGACGTTAAGGTGCTAGCATGTTATGAAAACAGGAAATCTTTAAAATAGATATTTCAGTAACTCTGCAATCACTGATGTTAAACTACATTTGCAGGATAAGCTCAAAGAAAAAGTAGAATTCATGGGTGGTATATATACAAGACAGTTGAGAAGTAGCGTCACTCATTTAATAGCAGATTTTGTGATGTCTGCGAAATATGAGGTTAGACATTTAAGCATATTACAAAATAAAAACATTTATTACAATTTCATCAAGAATAAACACATTTAATGTTTTATGAAATACAGCGAGCAGTTGAAAATGGTTTAGCAGTGTTTACGGAGCACTGGCTAGATGCAGTGTGGAACACAAATTTACAGGACTTCGTTAAGGCCACTGACAGCATGTTTGACAAATATAAGTGTCCTGTTTTTTTAAACCTTGTTATCACATCTACAAATTTACCGAGGCGGGAGAAAGACGAACTTAAAAAACTTATTGAGAATAATGGAGGGGTAAGTTAGTCTCTCATATTATTTTCTGCTGTCATAAACGTCCTAATAAATCAGTCGCTGATTTTCTTTCATTTCAGATATTTATGGGTGCGTTAGATGGCTCAAAAGTAAAAGTAGTATTAGCATCTGAAAACAGTGCTCTTAGTGACAAATTGAAATATGCATTACAAAATAATATTCCTTGCGTAAAAAGTAAATGGATTTACGAAAGTATTAAAAAGGGGTATGCCTTACCTTTCAATGATTTCCTTATAAAATCAACCAAAGCATGCTCTACACCTGACAAGAGCCAAGGTCCCTTATTTCTCAATATAATACCATCTTTATTTTTTGAATCACTTTTTATAAAATTGTATTATGTTTCAACAGGAAATGAAACACTGAATTTCTCTACAGTTAGCGCAATACCAGGTGAATACAATCAAAATAGTTTAGTGGAGGAATCAATGGTAACAACGATGACAACAACAATGACCAGCATGGCGGAATATACACCTACAGATCGATCTGCTGGTAAAATAAGAAATAAATACAATAATTCTATTGGTCACATATTGTTGATTTTTCTTCTTAATTATTTATTAGGTAGTTCAGCTCCATATATACAAGTGGTCGAAAGGCTAAACGTTAAAGAGGCTAAAATGGCTGGACCGTTTTTAGATGGATGCAATGTAAGTTAGCAGAATTTTTTATTAGATTACGAATATGAAAAACTTTTCTATTTGTTTGGCAGATTTACCTAGCAGGTTTCCCAACGAGTTACCGTGAAAAACTTAATCGAATACTTAACGTAGGCAGTGCAACTCGGTTTGACGATATCTCCGATGCTTTGACTCATATTCTCGTAGGGGATCCGAGTAGAGCTTCAAATGACTTAAAAACAATACAAACAAATGGCGTGGGGTATATTTTTTTTACAAATTCCGGAATATATACATGTTAATAGTTTATTAAACAACTAATAATATAAGAAATGATATAATTTACAGTGCATGTATATTAAAAATAAATTGGTTGGAAGAAAGTATGAAATTGAAACGGCCGGCGGCTGAAGAAGCTTTTTTGTATGAGCAGCAGAGGACCGTATCTGAAAAACCTGTAGAGCCGCCGTCACCTTTGAGTAAAAAAGTAGTTTATTCGTTTAATAAAATATGCAGAAAAATTATTCTAAATATATATGTATACACATACATATCTTATGATATTTCAGAGTTTACAGATGTTACAGCCCCCTCGACGGCCACCAATACCATCCTTCAATATTGATAAACCAATGTCTGTGACAACAGATATGGAAGAACCAGATCTGGTACAGCAATATCTGCAAAAATCAGTTGGTAATGATTTTTCAACTTGACATTAAAATATATCTAAAAAATTAATAAAAATTGTCCATATATGAATTATAGCATCCGATAAAACATTACAACAATTTTTGGAACCCCACAATGCAACCTTGACACAAGAAAATGAAAAAGCTGCAGCATCTAGTAAAACTATCAATCATTCAAATAGTTTGTACAAAAAAGAATATAATAATAAAAAAGATGAACCTTGTAACGACAATACGATACCGCTTAGCCAAGAATCAGAAGCAAATGACAAATTATTCGAAGGTAAAATATTTCTACACTGTCTCTTACTTTAAATGTGCAATTCATTAATCACACTCTTTTCTCTAGGCTTAACGTTTATCTTATCCGGTTTCGAAGAATTTGATATGATGAACTTTACATCTATTATAGAGGCTTTATCCGGAAAAATCGTACCTAAATCATTCTTAGGAATTCCAGACTTTGGAGTAGTACCTGTATTGGGTACTGTCCTAAAGCACACAGTAAATGAAATCGTTACAGATTTATATATCGTAAGTATTTTTCCTTTCATGAGATAATACGTAGCTTTGCTAAACGTTTCATGTTTATAAATATATATTTAATGCCTAGGATGATTGTATAGATCAAGAGAAAATGGTAAAAATTGAATATTTCCATAGACCTTTGTCTATAGCGAAAAATGCAAAGCCATTGGCAGGCTGTGTCGTAGCCATGAGTTCGTATACTGGAAAGGAACGTACTTTTTTAGCAGAATTAATACAAGCACTTGGTGGGATGTATGCAGTTTATTCATTAAATGATAATAGAATGAAATGTAACATAAATTATTTAACATCGATTTTGTTTCTAGGTATCAGGATACGTTTGCACGTAAAACAAATATAGAGAGAGAGACTTATGCCAGTACACATTTGGTATGTCCGACACCAGAAGGACAAAAATATAATGCAGCTGTAAAATGGAAAGTTCCAGCAATAACAGCAGAGTGGTTGAAAGCATGCGCTGCTCAACAACAACTTGTTGGTGAAACACCCTATCTTGTAGGAGAAACGATAGGTAATTACTGAATTTTATTTATACAAGTTGTATTCGAAAGGGATACTTCCGTTATAAATGATTGTTTAAAATAGCACCAGAAAGATCTGCACCCATAGAACCAATACCGACGAAACTAACCATTACACAAGATGAAGGAATGAATCCGCCCACTTCCCCTGCCATCAGACAAATCTTAACTCCAAAGCGGCATTTACCACACTCAAAGGTACATATTTACATGAAACAATTAACATTGAAACAATTAACATACAAAGTTTTGTATAGAAAAAAAATTTTCAACGAATCTTTCAGAATCAAGCAAATTTTGGGGGAGAAACTCCTTTAATAAATAAAAGGCTTAGTTTCGTTTTTAATAAAACATCACAATCTCCATTTCACGTATCTACACCAGAGACACCGTATGGACAACTATTTAAATCTAATCCTTCACCCGATACCAGGAAAGGTTGGGTTAAATGGGTAAACGATTTACCAGATTTAAGGATTGAAGAACCACCTCTTAAACGAAGAGCTCCTAGTACAGTATGTATAAGTATAATTAAATTTAATTATGAAAATAGGATGTACATAAAAATGATTTTGATTTCAGCCACTTTCCGAGTTGAAGAGACAATTATGGGAAAAGATAAAAGGACCACTTGATAAGCGAGATGTGAGAATCTATTTTTTCTAACTAAATTTTTGTTATTTATTTGATAATGATAACTGACTCGTTAATGCGTTAGGATGATGAGGATGATGAGGACGGCTTAGAAGAAGTTTCGCAAAAGAATAATTCGTCAGAGCCACCAGCATTTCCTGAAAATAATATTTCAAAGGATGCAGTAACTTCTGGCACAACTTCGATGAACAGAAAATTAAATATCGTGGATGAAAACAGTCCCATTTCAAACAATCAAATAAATCTGTAAGCAATAGTGGTTTATATTATTGATCTTCATGTAATATTGTAAATAATTATTTTTACTTCATTTTACTATAGGCAATTGGCACAATTAGACCAAGCACTTCAGGCTACAACAAATTCTCCTGAAACTAGACACTCTTTAAACGTAGAGAGTGTGAAGATGTATCAGTCGGAACATATTGATCCAATAGCAAAATGTATGTATGCATTAATATTATTCAATTCCTAATAAAATATAATATATGTTATTAAGTTATATCTCTCAGGTCTTGTCAAGGATTCACAGCCAGATACGGTAGGCTGGGAAGATCCAGGTCAGCAAATAATATCAAGAAAGGTAAAACTAAAAAAAAACGTACCACAGAGCATTTTCCATTACAAATTTAAAAAAATTTCTATTTTACAGTCAACCATTACAGAAGATGTAGAAGATGAATATAAAAGAGAAGTCGAGAACTTTACAGATGAGGAATTAGCTGAAGATGTAGTGCCACCAGCAAAACCTAAATTTATGCTTTCAGGAATCAAAGTATGTAAATAATAAGTGGATGAATCCACTATAATAATACGCATTCATTTTAAAATATAACTTTTTAATAGGACCGGAATGCTTACGAAGAGGTTATAAAGATGCTTGGAGGTGAAGTATCTACTGAACAGAATTTCGACATGTCAGCTACACACTTACTATGCATACGACCGTCACGAAATGAAAAAATGCTGAGCAGTATAGCCGCCGGAAAATGGGTACTTCATTGCACCTATTTACGTGATTGCGAGCAACAGGGCAAATTTATTGATGTAAGTTAACTTAAGCTGTCCATACTAATTTCTATGCTACATAAATAAATTGCTGACTTTTCTATTCAATACAGGAGGAAAAATATGAATGGGGCAATCCAAAAAGTAAAGGTGTAATACCTGAATCTACAGGAGAGACCGAAAAATTAATTGCTGCTGCTGCGTATAAATGGAGACTGAAAATACTCCAAGAACCAGGTGGTGCCTTTCAAAATATGGTGGCTCTACTTCTGGTTCAAAAAGAAAAATACGATCAGTTTCAGAGACTTATATGCGCTGGTGGTGGTGTAGTTGTACAAGCTAAACCTCCTTACGTTTCTAGTACAAATGGGCGAAAGATTACTCATTGTTTCATACAATTAAAACAAATGGATCACCAAGCAGATTGGGCTATGATGTCGAGTAAAGGTATTCTGTGTTTCTTACCCCAATATCTAAGTGAACACTTGACTGCGGAGAATCCATTGAATCCTAGAGAGTGTGTTATACCGGAGTTCAGAAAATACTTAGCTCTTATTCCAAAATGAAATCATATTTTTATATATGAACATCATAACTTAAATAAACATCAGTAATGAAAATTGTATTACATATAAACGTAATAGTTAAAAACGAATTTTAAGTATCCTATACGAAATTGCTAATATAATTTGTTTCTAAAAAAATCATATAGTACGCCTAACACCAAGTATCTTAACTGAATTTTGTTTTAAATAGAAGATAATTCTTTTTAGCTCGAAGGTTTACTTCTTTTTTGTACATAGAGTTGAAGGAAATTTTAAAATCCTTCAGTATTGTAATCAGTTTGACAACAGTTTGCATATATAAAATGTTTAATTATTTACATAATGAGTAAGGTTCATTATAAATTGTATAAGATGCATATACCATGTATATAAATATTACACATGCTGTTTTTTATATCACATGTAACGTTTTGTCTACACTGTTCTTAAGAAAATGAAGGTCAAAGTCGTGCTCTTACACATACACATGTATGCTCTTACGGCAGCAACGACAATGAGACTGATTTGCATATGCAAATATACTGATATGCAAATCGATAATTGATTGTATAACACTTAAAAGAAACTATTTAGATGATATTCTACACATATAAGATTTGCATATGCAAATATACTGATATGCAAATCGATAATTGATTGTATAACACTTAAAAGAAACTATTTAGATGAT
>JAYRCB010000127.1:0-14183 GCA_036026315.1 Trachelus stipa
TTGAAATCGAGGGTATTGATGACGTCACTTCCGGAAATTGTGAACGCACACGTTGCTAGTTTAGCACGGACACCCACTTTCGAAGGTTCTAGAGTGTCGGTATAGGTCGGTTACAGGTCTCCTGGTCCAGAATGCCCACAGCTATACTACTGCTTCATGCCGAACTTACGATTCGTAGTTGTTTTGAGGTAAGCGTTCATTCAGAAGCAAACCTGTATTCCTTTTAAATGCAACGATTTCTGAGATAATTAATTCACGTGCAACATTTTGGCACTTACTGCGAATACTAACTGCTCTTTCCTATTCCACAAGCAGCAGCGATTTGAAAACTGCCGTATTAGCATCTCGTACATTTGGCAGATTTAGCCGTGCTTGATTTTCATAGTTCGATCAGATACCTACGAGTGTTGACTCTCGGTAATAATGCCGAAGGCAAATATATGTGCCTATAACGGGTGCTCTAATTCTTCTCGAAAGAATGCCGATCTGAGCTTCCATCGTTTTCCCGGTGACAATAACATGTAAGTACATGTATGGATATTTTCAGAACATACATATAAATCAGAAATAGCTTTCAGTATCACAGCATTGAAAGGACTATATCGCCACAGCTGTTTGTGATAAATAATGGTCGTTATCACGGGTGATATCATACGACAATTTAGCATTCAATTAAAATTTGTATATATTTGACCGAGATTTAACGGGGATAAATGATCGGTCATAGGTAATAATAATTTCACTTGTAAAAGAAATAACAGCATGCACAGGAGTTGTGTGATTTTTTATTTCCGATATTTGTAACGCAATTTGGACTTATACTGTGATACTGCATGAGTTTGTTTGCAATAAAACCTAAATAAAAAGGTGCTTAAATGTTTTAATATCATCTCATTTAATATCATCTCATTTATTCCATTCCAATTATTATTTGCCATCTCATTTATCAATTGCGTCCGAGATAATCCTCCGATGATGCTTTGGAAATTTAAAGTCCGTTACACAGAAAATAACTCGTAAAATATTATGAATATTTCTGATATGCGAAACTGAAATAAATAATGTGCTATTTATAAATTTCAATTGAAAAAATAACAGATTTGGCCCAGCCAACTACCGCTATTACATATTTTCTTTTCCTTTTATTGCTGATGCATCATGTTTCCTCTACTGCATGGGATTTTGGAACCGTTTGTTATTGTTTTTAGTCGGAAGAAGTGGATTGTTCGAGTTCAACGGAGGGAGTGGTTGCAGCTCGGCATCCCAAGATTAGAAAATCAGAGAATCTGTTCGGAGCATTTTCCACTAAATGATTTTATTAATTACGACCGCACGAACGGTACGCGTAAATTGCTGTTGACAGCCGTACCAGCTGCGAATAATTTTAGTGTTGATCCGGCCTGCGAAGCTTTGCAAATACCCGTTCCTGCTCAACAAACAAGCGAGACTGTTTTGGTAACGTCAGTCACCAAAAAGCCCAGGCATTCTGAGACTGTCCTGGTTTCGCGAAAAAAACATCAGGTATCTATTCGGGAGCAGCGTTTGCTCAAACAGATTTTAACACTAAAAAGTAAATTGAAGAAAGCACGTCAAACAGTTCGTAACTTTACGAAACGAACCACGAAGACACTTTCTATTCCGGAAATAATCGAAGGCGCCGCGCAGTATATCGACGAAACCGCTTGTTGCTGCTGACTATGCAATTAAATCATATTAAAATTTCAAAGTGGAACGAAGACGAGAAGCATTTTGCTTTAGGTCTATTCTACAAGTCGCCTAAAGCGTACACTTTCTTAACAGACAACAAAAATATATCTCTTCCTTGCGTAACGTTAATCAGACAGTGGATCAACGAGGTCCATTTAACTACTGGGATCAGCATCGGATTGTTCAAATTATTAGAAACGAAAGCCCAGGCGATGACCGAACCCAGGCGTTTTAATGTGGGACGAAATGTCGATCAAGAAGCTGCTTGAGTACAATCCGAAAGACGATCTCGTGGAAGGTTTTCAGGATCTCGGGAGTCTTGGCCGTTCAAATCGAGTTGCGAATTACGCATTAGTATTCATGATTCGCGGACTAACATACAAGTGGAAGCAGCCTGTTGCGTTTTTCATCTCGCAAGGAAACGTTGACGGTAACAAGTTAACGACTATAATAATGCTCGTACTAGATGCTGTTTCGCGAATAGGATTTGTGTCTCACTCTATGGTCTGCGACCAGGGCTCTCCTAACAGAAGAGCAATTGCTAACCTAGGGATAACTGAGGAACGTCCATTCATCGAATTATTGGGATCGAAAGTATTTTTTAACTTCGATGTCTCCCATGAGATAAAAAGCATCCGCAATAATTTGTACCGCCATGACTTTATAATCGGCGGAGAACAAATTTCGTGGGAGGCAATCCGAGAATTGCGTGACATAGAACGAAATAAACCGTGCAGGGCTGACCCGAAATTAACCGATCGCCACATAGATCCGACCAATTTTCAACGCATGAATGTAAGATTAGCGACACAAGTTTTTAGTGCGTCAGTCTCCGCTGCAATAACTATCGGACGTATTACGGGAGATCTGCGATATCCGTGCAACATTGCTACAGCTAATTTTGTCAAACGATTAAACGACATTTTTGATTGTCTGAACAGCCGATACGCAAATGATTCAAATCCACTGAAACGCGCACTTTCTGATAAATCGCCTCAGGTCAAAGATTGCCTAGAGAAAGCTTTTCCGTAGCTGGAACAATGGACAGTATCGCACGGCGCGTCTCCACCGTGTCGATTAGATCGGTTTTGATGTTCTGGAATGAACTTCGCATTAAAAATACTGTTTATTTATTAACGACTCGATTGAATCAGGATGCACTCGAGAATCAATTTTCGGTTTTGCGTAGTAGATCCGGTCATAATGACAACCCTTCTGCTATGCAGTTTAGACGGAACTTACAATATGTTATCACAATTCGTCTCGAAAAACCTCCAGTAGGAACCAATTGCGAGGACGACGATACAAGTGTGTTGCTTGCGAATAATTACTGCAATTCGAACACGACTGACAGTGCCGGACAGGCTGCCTCGTTCGACTATTCGAGCTTGCAAATTGAGGATACCGAAATTCTCGAGGAAACTCAAGAAACACTGATCAACAGGTTCCACACTTTGATAATTGCCGCGTACAGACGTTTCGAAAAAGAATTTTCATCTCATGCTCATGAACTTAATATTAGCAAGTATCTCGAACAGTGCATCCACGAAACACTGACAAAGACGGACTCCGAGTACTGGCTCAAAAATAATGATTGCCAAATCCATCGCGACTACATAGTGAATTTATTTGTTCGGACTCACATTTTCAAACACCTTAAGTGGATATCGCGCGACCTTCGAGACGCAACGAGTAGGAAGCATAGTTGCAGTAAAGAAACCGAGAAACCGAATCGCAAGCTACTGAAAGTTACTCACAGCTGAAATGGCACAGATTCTTTCACACATAGTCCATTGCACAAATGTAATGTACTAATTCCTCAAACAGTCCTTGCAATCAGATTAACCTCTTTGGTCTCAATTTTCAGATTAGTCTTATTACTGATTTCCACGTAAATGCAACCATATAATTTTTGTAAACAAAGTAAAATATTCGTTTTATCCTTAATATACGTGCTCACAAAACTACTAAAAATGATAACTTTATAATTACCAACCATAGTTATCATCACCAGTCAACGATTTCACGTAGAAATATTTTGAACCAACTAATGGGAAACTTGAAAGAGACAAATAATTTATAAAAATTGATAACTAAATCGCATTAACAAACTTAAATCAATAAATATTAATAGTTCACGGAATTACTCTCACAATAATATATACTGTTATGCCCTAAGCGTTACTTAGTTATTTACCAGTACTTCATTTTCTTAGGTAAGCATTCTTAGTATCATATCTATTGTCAGCAGAATTATACTAAGGCGTAGGAGCTCTTCTCCTTTATTAGAGACGCAACTAAAAGTCAGTCGTCGAACTGTAGGCTCCGAGTGAGCATCGTCTGCTCGTTAAAAGAAAACTAGTATAAAAGAATAGTGCCATTGTTAAGGAAACAAAGATTTAATAAAACAGTTTTGTTTTTTGCTATTTTTCACTATAAAAAGTATTGAAGATTATTTTACAATATCCTCACGGCATAACAATATATTGAATAGTATATATTGAAAAATATCTTTCCCTTTTTTCAGAATACAAAGCAGAGAATAACCCGGCGCCAGGGCAACCGGGAGAGCCAGTAATCGTGGTTAGTACATTAAATTATACCTGTATTTACATATGCTTTATTACGTAGGGCCGTTACAATGTAGCTGTGATTTCTTTTCCAGACGCCAGTAGGTCATGGAGGGGCTGCACCCCACCCTCCAGCGCCTTATATGGTTCATTATGGGATGGTTAGTATAATAATATTACATTATGATACAAGTGCGGAAAGTTGATGATTTCTGACGAGTGACGTTGGCAAACGTCAACGAGTACAAGAGTCTCACCAGTAGGAATCACCAACCTGCACGCGTATCATATACTATTTTTTGCAACGCTGTACGGAAAGTATACAGTTTGTGCCCTACGAAACAAGTACGATATTCCAGGCAGCAATGATTTCCGCACACTCTCAACTCATCAAGAGTGGACCATTTTGTGCTTGTTTTTTGGTGTGCAAATTGTGTACTTTCCGTACAGCGTTGCAAAAATTAATATAACGCTGTTAGATTGCTCATTTGCTGCATGAAATCAGCATCTCCATATACATATATAATAATTTTCATTATGATTACTTTCAGCAGCAGTGGGGACCAAATACTCCGCCCGGGGTTAGTATTTATTATTATAGAAATCTGTTTTGGCGTGTTTTGTTTAGTAGACAAAAATATTTGTGTAAGTCTATATTTTTGTTTTCAGTATGTACTGCCTGGGCCATTCTACGCGCCACCGCCCAGCAACTACGGCCCACCACCCGGCCCCTACGGCCCACCACCCGGCCAGTACGGGCCAGCAACCGGCCACTACGGGACTCAATTATATGCCCCCCCCCCCTCCCCTCAAGCAACAGCGGCGCCGTGGGGCGCCAAGGCGTATTCGGTAAGTTTTGAAATATATTTGTTCATCTTTATCCTGTTTTCATTCCTATGATTATTACTATAAATAATTAATCTTTTTATTTTTCGCAGCAGCAGCCATGGGAAAATGAAGCGCAACCCTACCACCCCCCAACCTACGGTTGGGGTTACCCGCAGTGGGGGTGGGGGTGGCCAAGAAGCCAGCGCCCCCGGCGCCGTAACCAGAATAATAGTAATAGCAACAACGGTGCCCACAAGTGTGTGGGCACCGTTGTTGTCATTAGACAATATGTAAAAAAATTATTAATAAAATAATTGAAGAATGATAATGTTTCATCTAACGTTTCCTTCCCCATCTCCTTATTCCCCTCTTCGCAGTCGGTCCCGCGGAACTGTAGTTTGTATGACAGATTCGTAGGACTGTTATAAATTCCGCAGTTAGGTGACATACTTGGCCAAGTAAAATTCTGTGAGCTAGGTCGCTGGGGTAGTGGTAAATAGCCTGCCTGGTAGTCACAAGGCTGTGGGTTCGACACTCCTTTTTGTATATAATTTTTTTTTAGCCATTACGAGTAGTTATTAAACTTTATTAATAAATTTTATAAAAATTATTAAAAATTAGGAAACTTAGATAATGTTTTCAATGTGAAATTCCGTTTTTTTTACATTTTAACTCTTCAAAAACTCTTAGTTTTACTAACAATCATTCATTATTTAATGTTTTCTGATATTAGTTATCAATAGCACATCATTTTCGACAAATATCATTTCCATAGTGAAACTATAAGTTTTGTAAGTGATTTATCGTATGAAAATTACCTTCGAGTGAAGAATTTACAGAATGAGTACGGAAAGATTTCTACCTGAATGCACCTAGTATCCATCAAATGTATTACAACAATCGAGCAGGCAGCGTAGTTCACTCGGTAGCATTCGCGTTCAGTGATCGCGGGTTCGTTGGTTCGAGTCTCATTTTTCGCTTTTTTAAAATCTAGTTCGCATACTTACATCATTTAAATATAAAAATCATCAAATCTATGTCAATTCATAGATATATAATTACAATCTTCAATGAAAATCGCTCGTTTTATTTTTAATTATCTCGAGTTTGAAAAATTGCACTTTTGATTGTAAATATCAATGTTCAATTACCAGTAGTTATAACAAACAAGATTTTTAGGACGGAAATATAAAGTAGTGGGTTATTGCAAATTATTTTATTGCAACATTTTACAAATGAGGTGTCGTGTTACACGAGCCACAGTAATAGGCGTCGTAAAATAACAGAAACAGAAATTTTAATGTGTATGTACGTACATACAAGATACTCATGCTTCGATATAACATTTCTTTCACATTAGTTTCGACGCATAGGCGCATTTCATATTCCATTTAAAAAATTGAGCATTTCATCAATGAGAAATTTAATAAATAATAGCTATACGCAACAATAAAACAGTAAGTATTATTACGTTCTCGCACTGCACATAATAGGCAATCCTGCAGGGGCCCCGATAAGTACGGTCATGTAGCCGATTGTCCGTTCAGTCTGTTCTCTGGGTTTCCTGTACAGCGCATGTTGACGTCACGGATACACGAGCGCTCATAGCGGCAAACGACTCAAGTTTTAGGCGAGGAAGATCTGCGTATTGACAGTTCAATATGTTAATACCCAAAAATCTCGGAAATGGCTGTATTATAACAATTCCCATTAAAATAGTGTTAAGTTTATAGATGTAGAACTTTCCCTGCGTGGCCCTTTTTTCGATTTTTGTCCGTGGTTTTGTGCAATAGTGCGACAAGTGTGAGACAGGGTACGGCAAAGGTATCGTTGGGTCGCCATGGCAGGTTCGTAGGCTGTCAGTCTCAATTTTCACCTACATTTGATATGTCTCCTAAGCAATAATTTAAAAATCCGGCTCCGCAGGGAAAGTTGCTTTATCGGAAGGCTTCAAGTTTGTGTCATCAATTTATTCATAGTGCTTTCTGTACAGAGATTTTTGGGTGCGAAGTTTCCTCGCTTCGAGCTCTCGTACGTGTGACACACGCATACATAGAATTGTCTGTACCATTCCCCCTTAACCAGGAGTCAAAGAAAGAATCATACCGTCGATCAGTAACACTCAGGATTCAGATGAAGGTGAATAATAATGAACCAGTCGATTCTTATAAATTCAATTATATGGCATCGTTAACTGAGGGATCAAGATACGAAGTCGTCATAAGACGGATTACTGGAGAAATCTGTTGGATCATTCTAGTTGAGGAAAGGATCATTCTAGTTGAGGAAATTGACTTTCTCACTAACGTGATGGAGATCGTGCAAGAGGCGGGGCCGTACGCCACTTTTTTTGGATCAAGAAGAGGTCGAGGCAGACTTGCTCCGACTCTGCCGCAGGTTGGGCTAGCATCGCAATACAGAAAAAGGTCTTTTGATAACATACAAATGGTAAAGTAAAGAAAAGGAACTTCTTTTTAGTAACAAAATTCTTATGAACTAGACACCAAATAAATAAGACTATACAATACTATAAACGTAAAAGTTTAGTTAAGTCTCAGCACCTCATATGCGAACAAAATAAGCTTTAACTTATCTCATCTTTTTAGTTTATTCAGCAGCACATGTAAGAAATGTATAATCCTACAAATAAAAACGATTTACTAAAATTAAGAAAAAGCGACGAATCACTAAAGTTAGGCTACGTTGGGAGTGGGTCAGTAGTAGGATGGGCGACCGCTTGGAAAAACCGCGTGTCCTTGCCAACATCCATTCTTTTTATCTATTCTTTTCGCATATCAATATATTATATTTGTATTTCTTACAATTATTCAAAAGATATATAGCAATTCAATTTTATTTCTTCCTCAGTGAAGAAATTCCACACTGCATACTTTAGTATGAAATACCTAACAATGAGCCTAAGAACTTGAAATTCTGTTGGTGGTAGATTTACAAATTTTGTGAGGATTGTACTGTCTTTTAATTCGTTATCGCATCAAATGAGCTGTGGGTGGGGATATTCCTCAGTGGTGGGAAGGGGTTCACTTGGTACGTCACAGTTGGTGGGTAGCCATCGCACCGCAGCCACCTTTTCGGGCACAATGGCTTCCTGCCTTTGGCTGCCATTGCGCTTTGATTCTTGCTGTAGCCCATAATCACCACCACAGGGGTAGTAGGACGCTCTTTATAACCGGACTTGTGCCTGTCGGATGTGGTGTAGTATCTTGAACCAGCTGCAAACAGGATAACCCATCAGGTCGTTCCACGGAAACTCAATGTCTCATGCTATTACCTTATCTGATTATTTCACAGGAGCGGGTTCTACGTTTGCATCTGCCCGCTCTCGCGATTCCTTCGTTACCAATGTATTGCGATGTGGGCGGTCCTGCGCAGCGATTGGCCATTTGCAACCCCAAGTTGAGTATACTTATATATACAACTAAGTGCGCACTTAGCTGTCAGAGTGAACCAGAGTTCGGAAAGGTAAAGGCATAATACAAATAGACGAGGTGTAGCCACTAGCGAACGTATTTTGGTCTGGAACGCGCTGTTCCAATAACGTCACGTTCGAAGCTAACATGATGCCACTACGTGCAACAACGCCACCGCGACAGAACTCTCAATTTAAATGGTTCGCATTTCAAAGTTATAGAGAGATGCTGCCCCTTGTAATGGATTTTAAATTAATTTCTAATTCGCTGGCCAACAGTTTATGTCATAATAGGACAATGACAGTGAATCAGTTTAATAATGAAAAAAACAGTAGTTCGATCCCCTGTAATGGACTTATTTTTTTTTTAAATTTATTAAAAATTTATATAATACCTTGACACGATACTTCATAAAGTAAATGTTTGTAAGAACACGCAATACTTATTATAGGACGTACATGGTACAAAAAAAAAGTTAGTATATATATCTCTTAATTAAAATGAAGGCACGCATAAAAGAATTTTTTCGTACATTATAAGTCTGTAAAATCTAGTGAAAGTTTAAGAAAGACGATACGAAAATATTCTATCCTTATATTTTTTGCGTTGAATAATTTACAAAGTGATATCTAATATTTACGAGAAAAATACTTCCATGCTCCATCAAAATAATTTGCTATATGTTATATAAGTTTTTATGAATTTTGCTTGATTAAAATATATAAATAATGTTCGAACAATTAAATATAATCATAGCAAAAGAATTTGAGGACTCTTTTTATATGAACTAATGGATAGATGGAAAATTGAGAAGAAAAAGATACAAAAGAGTAAATATTTCATAAAGGCTCGAACACAAATTCTTCGTTTTTCAAACGGATCTCATGTTTCAGCACTGACCATACAATCTGTTTAAAATAATCAAGGAACAAATATTTGCATTATATTTTACATTTCGGCGAATTTTAAGTTTATTATTATTTATTAATTTATTAATGCCAGATTACAACAGCTAAATAATCTAAACCCGAGTTGAAATAAATATCTTATTTAATATTAATAATTAATACGAAAAGCATATACTTATTTAATCAACCACAGAATTTTTATATCATAAAATGTTACAAAATAATTTTAGATACTTTCATTGCACACGATGCAAGTTTCCTGTCACGACGAACGTTTGGTGCCAACTCTAGCTCGGAAACAAGCGATGTAATGGTTAAAACATAAGAACCTGCCGGCAGCGATTGGTCAGGCAATCAGAGTAGAGGCGATCCAGTGATGTCTCCGTCCAAATGCGCAGAACCGCTAGTGTCTATAACTCGTCTATTTGTATCATGGGTAAAGGGATAATTGTGTTACAGTAATAATTAAACGTTCTTTCGGGTTAACTTTTCTCACTTATGGTGGTTCGTGTATCTATTCGGTATCTGAGGGGTCTATCAAAACCGGGGAGGGGGGGAAGGTCTATAGAAATCGGTGTCTTCGATGTGTCGGAAATGGCTAATTATTGTCAGGATATGCTGATTCTGCTTGCGAGTTGCAGTGGCCACCTAGCGGCACGCCAGCGAACTAGCGCTCTCTCCTATACTCCTGTATTGTTTAGGGATTCCTGTCGTACAGTGATCATATTAATTCACTTGTAATGTGATTTTTAGTCCTGAGATGAAATATTAATATACCAAGTTTAGAAATTAAATATCGGGTATATAAATTTCCATTTACATTTCCTAAATTTCCTAAAGAAACTAGTAAATTAACCATTCATTATACAGGGTGAACCACGAATCGTGATCAGTAGAGATTATTTTGTTATTAGCAGTCCGATCGAAAATGTTTTTATCAGCTTTTGCATGGTTTCAAGAGAGCTTTAACATGACAGTGACAAATTTCTGGTCAACTCTTTTTTTTAATGTTTTTTCAAGGTTACCTTGAATGTTTTGGAACTGAACTAAACTTTGTCTTTTAATGTACCCCACAAAAAGTAATCTAATGGAGTAAGATCGGGCGAACGAGCTGGCCAATTAACTGCACCACCTCGGCCGATCCAACGTCCAGGAACCTTTCTGTCAAGTACTTGGCGGGCTACCGTAGCATAATGTGCGGGGCAACCATCATGTTGATACCACATCTGAACCTTAAAACTTGTACGCTCAAGAACACCGCAAAGATTACTGATGACATACTTGTTCAGATATCATTAGATGCGTTCCAATGTACAGAACGGAATGTTTACAAACATTAGGCAAGACGACATAATGGATGTGAATAACGGCGTAGCTGTGATTCTCCTTGTGATACAAAGTTTCTTAATTTTCATTCGAACCAGATGAAAAAAATGTCATGTTCTTACATGTGCCGGATTCGTCTTGAAATCCTCTAACAGACAGGCGTAAAAAAATTATATGTTCAGTTGCAAAAAATTCAAGGTAACCTTGAAAAATCATTAGAAGAAAGAGTTGACCAGAAATTTGTCACTATCATGTTAAAGCTCTCTTGAAACCATGCAAAAGCTGATAAAAACATTTTCGATCGGACTGCTAATAGCAAAGTAATCTCTACTGATCACGATTCGTGGTTCATCCTGTATATTATTTTCTGGTTCATATACCAAGTTCGCGAATTTAATACGCTTTGGGATATTAAACTCCCTCAAACTTTTCAGATACGCTGTTGTTTTATTTTTCAAATCCAGTCACTGAATTCTAAAGAACCTGACCGACACGTTTAAAATACACGAAAATATCAGAATCCAATTCGTATATAGAATTTACGAAACTGTATATTTATTTTCATGCACAATTACTTTACTGGTCGAATAATGTACACGTATTTTAATTTTCAAACTATGGTGTCATACATATACCTATGTCATAAATTCCATGGAGTTTTGTATAGTAAATTTACCAACATTTTTAATAGTGTTTATCGAAATCGATCAGAGCGGAAATACATGAAAATTCAAGTGTTCCACTTCAGTTGGGCGTTACTGTATTTTTGATCGCAACGATTGGACGCATGGGTTCGAGGAATACAACACCTCTTCTTGAGCAGTGCCACAGCTAGTAATACAAAAACTGAAAAAGAGGTGCCAAGTTGCGCATTTGTAACACAATAATGAATATTTCCAATTTGTTAACGCAACACCACTACATACACGCACTACTGCTACATGCAAATGGCTCATCATATTTTCTCTTTCCATCTTTTGCACCATTCGCATCCGTTCGTATAGGCACCTTCATACTGCATCCTGTACATTTCTACAGCTTGTAATACAATTGGAAAATGGATGTTAAAATCCACGATCGTCAGACAATCTATCGAGTTTTCCGTTGTTTCTTAGGTTCAGGAATGTCTATGATGGAGTTTCTCTGTTGTTCTAAAATATATCAAATACTTAAAAACAATCTAGGGATCACGCAGAATAAATTAAGCAATGGTGGAATGAGAGAGAAAGCTCGGAGAACAGGATCGGCTCCATCAATATCAACAAAATATTTTAAAAGCCTTGGCCTGCCGATTGATTACAATCACCTGCTACAGATATGGAAGGCTCATGCAGCGCCGCGGTCGGGACTACTGTGAATGTCGTTCGAGAGGATAACCACAGCAATGAATGCTGTGAAAGTAACGCGGCGTTGTTACCCGGGCGTTGAGAGCAGGTATATCGTATATCCCTCCTACACTGTAACAAAAAATTGCTTGAAATTTAATATACCTGCTATGACGTTAATTTTTAACGCCACAAAAGTCCCGATATGTTACTTGCGTGCCTTTGATCACGGGACGCAGTATCGTCCCTCGGGAGATACAATCCGACTGTACCGGCCAAGAACTCCAGGGTCCCGATTGCGATAATTAACGAGATTAGACTAATTTTTGTTGTATAATAATTTCATGCGATACGTCGAACCATCGTTACGCCGAGGAAGCCACCGGGAAGAGAAAGTCATCCTCTCTAGATCGTCGGAAGGGAACAGCAGCAGGTTACGCCAGGGAGCGTGGAAGAACGCCAACGTCAGCAGGCGCCGCCACCCCGCCACAGTCGACCTCGAATAAAGTAGGGAGCCGACTAATGGAGAACATCGCCATGGACTACCATCACGTTTCGTCAGTCCCGGCATCGATGCCCTGTTAGAGGTATCCGTACCGAAGAGGGAGCTCAGGGAGCTACCCTAGGCCGAGGAAGAACCACCCTCCTCTGCCACTGTAACGTCTCGTCAACCCAGGACCGGACTGCAGCGACTACCCGGCACTACCTGGACGTCGAGAAGACACGGCAAGAAGCCCGTCGAGCGCCCATACGTTCCGAGTCTTGCGAAAAGGCGACCTACGCCCTTGTATCGTCCGTAGACTGTAAGGGAACATAGATTTCGCGTACCATCCTTCCCAGTATCGTAGTTATACGATCCGTTGGAAGCTCTGGTTAATATCCACTCTAATATAGAGCATTTCGCGTCGGGTAGTTAACAAATAATTTTTTATTGTGAAATAATTATCGAATTAGTCCATTGGCATGTTTTAAATAATTGCGCGTAAGCCATGATTGGCTTGAACCTTCCGCGTAGGTGATTGGCCCATTGGGCCCAACTAGACTTATCGCGAGGGAGCCAACCCCGACCGGTAAGACGACGAACCCCTCGAACGTCATTCTTGCGTTGACAGCCGTCTTGGCCGGTGATGAAAAGTAATAGTCACAGCCGAAAAGTATTGCATTGTGGCGAAGTTGTATCGTTTTAACACTCTGAGCGTAGATTATATTCGTTCCTTGATAATATCGTATTTACCCTCCCGATTTCGGCTGAGCCTTAGCGTGAACTCTTACATTCTTTCTAAATCAGTATTATCTATTATTAATGTTCTCGGTGACCCTGTAAAGTCCTCGTATGAACTCGTGAACTACGCTTCTCGTACGTTTGCGTCTCGAGCAAATGAATAATATTTTGCGATCGTATCGTCTTGATTGTAACTATTTTGCTATTATCTTGTCTATCTCATTCCTTTTTCGTATTTTTACTCTGAACTATTATGTCGCTAAAATTCCTACTCGCGTATTTCTTCCACCTACGTTTTCTGTTCTGATATGTCCGCTGGACCGATTCTATCTGTCCTCTACTTGATTTCGTCTGTCGTGCTCGCGTTGCGTGCATTGTGTCGAACGTGTCGTGAAGTCACGTTCCTGAGTAGTTTCCATATCTGCGTTTATAGTAGAACGGATAGCGGTATCGCGAAGGCACCTAATTGTCTCGAGCCCTGTAGTTCACAGAAATAAAGCATAGCTGTAGAATAAGGAATAAGGAATTATTCTATGAATGTTAATAATGAAATTGGGATGAGGTAAAGAGTGAGGATCGTGATGGAAATGGTGACGAACGGGAAGTTAAATAAGAGTTGATATGTTTTATTAGAAAGAGAACTTAACCATAGAACTACAGGTTACGGACACGTCCGCACTGTTCGACAGCTAAACTAACTCTAGCCTATCTTCTAACACAAAGTCGTACCAAAATCATTCGCATCTGTTTTACGTCCATTCATACTCGCATTCTTTCCATGTACCTCGGATCAAGAGACTCGGTCGAGTCTCGCGCCAAGTACAGGCAACCCGCCGTACAGGGCACGGCCCGCCGAGACTCTTTAC
>JAYRCB010000130.1:13671-25481 GCA_036026315.1 Trachelus stipa
ATTTTTTTGCGTTGCTCCCCCCCCCCCCCCCCCGAATCGACAAAAATGCATTTTTCATTATTCATCATCAGGATTATCCTCCAATTGGTTCCATTTAAATATCTCGACTGGAAATATACGATACTGCGACAACTGCTCTCGAGGAACCCAACTTTGGGGGTTGATTTCACCCCGTAAAATTATTTTTCTGCAGATAAAAAAGACACGTGTCTCTTAGATTTATATGGAGAATAACATATTTAAAAACTAACGAAATCCGAGGGAGACACGTGATGTACCTTACTTGTTAGCATGTATATTTTCGTGAGATTCTCTTAAGGGAGGCAACCACTTTAGATGCTTCAAAAAATCATTTTTTTTTATTTCATAAATCATTAGAAAAATATCTTAAGAATACATCCTGAATATTTCAAAACGATATTCGGATTCCTTCTAACGGTATGTATATAAATAATAAAGACTTTCCGCTCAAATGAATCAGATGCGTATAGCTCAGCAAAATAGAAAAAGTTTATTAGAGGCAAAAGAAGCTCGAAAAGCTCGTAAAGAGGAAATGCAAACTTCAAATGAGTTGCATGAGGAAGAGGAAGGACTGCTGTATGGTGCTGGAATCGCTGATTAATCGGTAAGACTGTTTATCGTTTGATTAAACACATTTAACTTTGAGTTTTTTGTTCGTGAAACTTGAAACGTGTTTTTCTCGAAACGACATTTTTTCAATTTGCGAGCACCATAACTCAAAAACTAATTGATGAATCACCTTCAAACTTGGAACACGTTTACATAATATAATTTATTAAAAAATGAACCTACAGTTAAAAAGATTAGATTGTTTAAAAGATATTTATTATTGCAAAATGCCGAGGGGAAATTGTTAAAAATCGCTAATATTTTTCAAACACGTTCCATCATTCAATTCTCGATTTTTTCTTCACAATTTACGTTCATGTTCTTAAAAAACATCTTAAGAATGTATAAAAATTTGTTGGACTATTCCAGATGCGAATTTCGAGCTGCACAATTCCCGCAAATCAACACCGTCGCTGAAGACACGCCACGGGACACAGCGGATTACACCTTAATTAATGCATGAAAAAACCTTAAAAAAATTACCAGAGATGTATGAAAATATGAATAAATTATTGTCAGAGTTGCGCAAATTTCCATT
Organism: Trachelus stipa; assembly: GCA_036026315.1. NCBI lineage: Eukaryota > Metazoa > Arthropoda > Insecta > Hymenoptera > Cephidae > Trachelus > Trachelus stipa. The sequence continues at coordinate 14,840 of JAYRCB010000130.1, forward strand.
TTTTCACATTAAAAAGATCCAAAAATCATCTAATTTTCGGTCTCCTAAAGTGGTTACCTGCCTAAAATATACATATACATATAAGTAATATTCTATGAAATAACAATTAAGTCCCGAATTGCCGTGATTTTCACGGTAATTGTTTATGAAAAATTTTGTCCATATTGATTTCATATCATGAACAATATAAATAATTGTACAAATAGGTTATATTGCTTATAACAAATATTTACAAGTGGTACATTATTTTAGTACTGGATGTACTCTGACTGTATGTACTGACGGATCGGTTTGACCCTTTTATCTACTAGACAAAAAAATGAGCAAAGATGGTCCACCATGTATTGAGAAATCGTCGTAAATTCTCCTTTATTTGTATCATGTCTTAGAAAGTTAGACGTTGAAAAATAATATTTATATTGGACCCTTCTTATCTCGTTAGCCATCGGTGCCGAGTATTCGCATTTCACGTATTCCCACGCGATTCGCATGATTTAGATAACTCATGTCACGTCACGAACGGTAATTACGGTATTTACTACGTACCTAGCTCTTGGAATGATATCCTTCCTACAGGAATAAGGGGGAGGACCTAGAGGAGTCTCACTACCAACAGCATGAGACCTTTAAGATTGTACCACTCTGCGACCTGGAAGAAAGACCTATCTTTATAGTTCAGCTCTTCTCCTGTCATCTTGCTTAGCGAATCACGAGCCGTCGAATCAGTTTTGACACTAGGGAAAAAAACAAGATCATACGACGAGTGACGTACACTATTTTTCCTTTATCTCCCATATTTCGCTCGCACACTGAAGATCAATCAGAATTTTTATGAAAATGACAAAAAAGATCAGTGAGGAGTATGGGTTTAAACTTAGGCAGCATATTAAACTTTCCTAATTATCGTAATTTCATCCTGAAAAATCGAAATATGTACTCAATATTCTCAATAGATCCCAGTACATTCTGAGCAAGTGCAGAGAATATTAGCATATCCATTTTAAATGAATGCTCAATACATTCTGAGAACATTCTTTTGATGGATCCAGAATATGAACAATCAGCATCTCCAAAGTACTCAGTCTCAATCCAGTGTTAGTCCTATGAAAGAGCCCCCAATGTTTTTGATACGTTCCGAAATTTACTATTAGTACTACGAGTTTCTCGTTTTTGTATTTCTCTGTTTACCTGCATGCAATTCAGTAAGAGATAACCACGTTTGCAGAACTGACAGTGAATTTCGGGAAATGCTCAAAGTATGTCCAAGATTATATGTATTTAAAAGCGCAGGTAAAAGCCTCTATACCTAAATAAATACTCGTTCCTACTGTGTTTGAAAGTATATGTCAATCGTATGTCGTAAGTGTAAAGCTAGCTGATGCAAATGCAAAAGTTCCGAAAATTGTTGACATTATTACATTTTTCACCTATTTGAAGCCAACGTACGATTATTTTCAGCATATGCCGAGAATATTCTCGAATATATTTAGTATATGCTCACCACATACGTACATTCAGTTTGAACATTCTGAGAATAGCCTAAGAATATCACTTTCCTATCTGAGAAGAGACTGATGACTTCAAATGGCAACTTCGCGTTCCTAATCATGAAAATAGTTAATAGATCAAATTTGACGAACATATTTTTCCTAAACATAGTTACCAATATATTCTATATCATTTTGATATTACTTTTACAATGATTATTCGAAATTTGAAGGAGCATTCTGACATGTGAAGATTGTCACATTGGAATTGATTTTCAGTTTTCCATTAATCATTGTGAAAGTCATATGGAACTAATTGTCAGGCTTTCGCAATCCGTCTGCCAATCCGCATAGTAAGAAAATATCTGTCAAATTTGTGCAATTCCATTGATTTGATGAGTAGAAATCCAAAATGGTGTCCGATTCTCTAGGCTCTTAACTCGCGGTCAATTACGCTACATCTGTTAAATACATCAAAACTTTCGTTAGTTATAATATTGCTCAAATGACTATTCATCAGCATCGTCGTCCAAAAAAATCTTATTCTACATCATTAGTTGCGTATAAAAAATATATGTCTAATTTTCAAGCAAACAATAATTCATAAATTTGATACAGGGAAAACCAGCCGGCTCCAAAAAGTTATATCAGTAACAATTTCTGTGACGTTATTCGACTTTCGGAACACATTACAACACTTGTTTCTCACATTGACGTGAGACTCACAGCTTTTGTTTGAAAAACGGTTAAAGCTTCCTACAGTTTCTAATTTAATATTTTCAACTAATTTTTGATAAATAAATATTTTCAACGCGATTATTTCTGATATTCTTGTTACTATTCATCTAAAATAATCCTCCACAATGATTATAAAACGTAGTAGCACTGCGAAAGACATAAAACACTGGAATACACATATGCATGTAATAGATGTACAGCACAACCAATTACGTTACAAATTGCTTTGTGGTCGAAGATAATATAAGTTAAGAAACAGAAGATAATAAAATCGAGTCAGTCCAAACTTTGAGGAATTTTAGAAATATTAAAGTTCTAAATTACTGCATCGAAGCCAGACTCTTGTGATTTTTAAAGTTTTACGAAACTACAAATGTAAATCCCTTAGATGCAATACCATTAGGATGATAATGCAAACGCTAGCAGAAACTCATTAAAACAATCACGAATTAAAACTGCTATTGGAAGACGTTATGGTTCACTAAAACGAGACGACGCTCTCTAACATCTTCCGTTTATATATATATATATATATATAAGACGTAATATAACATATAATACAAAGAAATTGGACAAGAAATGATAGAAAGAAGTTACATCGTCTTGTTCTGTGCATTCTGGATTTGAAATGCAGATCAATGGTTAGAAACGTAGAACAGAATAGAAATACAAAACCACGAAATTGCAAGGAGAATGACAAGAAGGACATTTAAAAAATCAGAGGAAATAGATTTACTTAAAGCATAACTAAAGGAGCGATGCATTCCCACTTAAGAGAAAGATTAACACTAGATTTACGGACATTGATTATAAAAGTCAACAGAAATTGGAAAAAAATAATATTTATAATTTCTGTACTTCAACTCTTAAATTCTACAACTCGGTCACGCACCTTTCAATTCCACACTGAATGATGAGAATTCGCAATTCGCACCGATGTAGAGTTTAAGGGTTAAACATGAAATTGGAAATCTGTCAAATTGACGGATTCCGTAAATCTAGTGTTAAAGTCATGCACACACTATTAGAAACAACCAATGCTGAACATTTACAAATTTTACTGTTTAATCTATATTAATCCTTAAACCCACAAATGTTTTTTAGTATTCTCAAACATAAAATGTGGATTATTTTTGTCCGGCTCGTTTCTCACTCACTTAAGGTGTTACGAAAATTTTATAAAAATTCATACATTAGCTTTGAACCTTTTACTAGAACACTATAAAAAAATCTGTAATTATTTTTTGCACTATGTTTTTATTATATACGAAATGGTGGCTGGTTCTCAACCTGTTCCAAAAGTTCAAAACGAGTCGGAAAAAAAAGACCCAGGTTTTGAAGTTAAGGGGATAAAAATTTCATGTTTTCTATCAATTTTAATCGTACTATAAAATTTAATTCGTGCAACTGTGCTTAAAAAGAGGATAAGTCAATTGATTTATTCTAAATCCTTATGAATTAAACAGCCAACAATGTAATGTACAAGCGATATAACTATTCGTTAGCTAGCAGTTATATGTATTTAGTCATGCAGGAAGATACTACAGGATATAAGAAGGTCAAGCATTGTATGGCATAGAAATATCTCTCTTAACGGAAACCACAATCGCATAATAGTAAAAAAAAACTACAAGCCACGATAACTCTATGCAAAATTCTTTCTGCCATCTTTTGAAACTGTTCGTAAACTGGTCGCATACAATAATTGTGAAAACATTTCTCTACCCGAGTCCAAATTTTAAGCCTACGTTAAACTTTGAGGTTCTAATCGAAGCCTCTTTTGATTCTCTTCAACACTAACCTTTTGCTTTGAACGTATAAGTTATTTATTAATATTTGCTAACTCCTGCCCTAATTTGATGAGTACATAACACAAAGTTATACATTTGTCAAATCTAAAGGAGTTTAATTGTCAGTATTTTAAAAAATTTGTTATCGATTGCTAAATTTACGAATAATTGAATAATTTTTTAATCGTCAATTATTTAATATTTTTTATTTTTGAAACATTATAATATTGCAAGAGGATTGTTAAATGTGATGGAGAATTTATTTGAAAAACTTCCACGTCGATACTATCCTGATATCAACAAGAATAATGAAAAATATTTTTACAAATAAATAAAACCATATAGCTTTAAATGCATACATAAAATTAATAAAAATAGATCAATGAAAAAAGCTGATTTAATTTACATATAATTATTAATTAACCAATTATGCCTAACTTGCCATGTTCAGAGAAAAGGAATATCGTATACTGAGTAAGAAGACCTAATCGAGATAGATTGAATATGTTGGATGATCATCAAAGTTATGCAGCAAAAATGGAGTACAATACTTGGGTGGTTGATCGATTTGTGTTACCATAAAGGAATTATTAAGGAATTATGTGAAATTCGTTTTTTATATTTTTTGGATTCAGGACCTGTTTCATGAGGTTTATTACGGATTTTGAATACGTACATAGCGCCTGAAAGTGGCAGGAATGGAAGTTTCGTCAATTGTTAGGCCCAATGGAGAAGGTTCACCGAAATATAATTATACATGTAAAATAGGGGAAAGCGGTGAATCCGCACGCATTTAAAGGAGATCTGAAATTGTTAAGTGAATATTCATCAAATTTATTAATTTAATGAACTTTTAGTTCTAATAATAAAGACTTACTTCCAGTTGTAGGCATTCTTTTTTGTAAATAAAGCACGAGCTGTTGAGCCAACGGTTGCTGATTCTGAGAAAACCTCAACGTTGCCGAGCTACTCGCGCGTAGCGCAACGATCACTCATAGAAAGGGAGAGGGTGAAAACCAGAATACTCATCGCTGGGACGCTGGGGCGTGAACACACTGAGGAGCGCTCATAATATCTACTTATATGAGACAAATAAATTTTCGTTCGCCATTCTAAATGCCTCAGTGGAAACTTCTCTGTTCCCTATACTAATCCCTACACAGTATAATTTAAAATATTAAAATTTTGTGATTTCGAGAAGGCTTGCCTACGTGTTAATATCCGTGAGCTAAGCTTAAGTTAGTTTTTTGATCTTAAATATAATTTTTTATATAAAAACTTGTAATATATTATTAATCCCTTCACTGGCAGGCCAAATTTTGAATCAGGTGCCATAAATGGCAAGTATAGTCAACATGCAACGCATATGTGCCTCGCTGCCAGTGAAGGGGTTGAACGGCGATTCATTTTTCTTGTGTTAAATATGTATTACATTTTGTGAATTTTTTTGATAAAACTATAATGTGTGTCAATACAAAATTATACTGATGATTTTATTCATATTTAAACTTATTATAGGAATTTTCTTCCCAAGTAACGCCAGTTATGAATCGTTCCTTATGACATTGTACGAATCCTTGATCAGCATGATATCAACGTTCCAGCACATCAACTTCACCATCGATAGAGATGCTGTTAGCAGATCGCCATTTTATACATTTGAAGTTGATCAAACCATAACCATAGTTATATAAAGTGGAAAACCGTTTGATTTTTTTATTTTGGACGATCTCGCATGCAGATATTATGCCAACCAAGGATTCACACGAAATCACAACAACTAACTTTTAGCCAGCGTTATTTCGCAGGAAAAGCCTTAGAAAAATTTCTGTAAAGAGTTTAAATACGAATAAAAAAATCTGGAAAATTTTTTATTCATAGCACATTATAGTTCCGTCAAAAAATAATTCACTAAAAAGTAACACATTTCCCTTAAACCGTTATGAATAACATAGAAGTAGTAATTCAATTAGTATACATTAGAAAGTCTAGTTAAAGGAAAATAATGCATGTGCTTGATAAAACTGCGACATTTCATAATACAATTTACCTCGACATGTTTTTTTTAATTACTCTCTAACTTTACTCTTATTTGTTGCAAATAAAGTGTCTAAGTAATTGTTACGTTTCTGAAGCGTGTGTCATGCATGGTTTAGTTAAAGTGTTTTGTAAATCAATTCCTTCCTAACGTGACAATCGCTACAGTTATCAACATATTTTTATCATGACATGCAGTTTTCCATAATCAATCACTTTTAATCTAGATTTCACTATTGCCAAGCTGAAATGATAGGGGATGTTGCAAATATAAAATCTAATGATGGATTTAGGTCCACGATCCCCTTGAATAGATATTCAAAGACTGTAATTGATGCATTAAATGAAACTAAGATATTCCAACGACGACAATTTTTCAAGACGAGCCAATGTTGACTAACTGAATATTATTTTAATGGGCAAAGATTTCAATGGTGCTGTTATTGAATTTTTATCTTCAGAACTATTTATGTACAACAGTTGTAAGCCTCATTCTACTGATTGCTGTTACACTTTTCAGGACAGAAGTAAATTTCATTCGAAAACTTTAAATCAACGTAGATATCGTGTAGTTAGATTTTTGAGCTATAAAATTCAATAAATTATACCACTTTACTTAATTGGCAATTTAAAGAGTTATTGGCCGTAAGGGTATTATTTCGTGGGATTAATCATTCGTGAGTAGGATTTGGATGTTTAGAAATGTAGAACTGTTGCAACATATTATCAATCGAAATTTCCAACATATCTCCTAAATCTCGAATTTAACCTAATATTTCATTTAGAACATTTTTATTTTACATAATAATAAAAATAATAATAATAGTACTAATAACAAAAATAATGTAGATGATAATAACAAGATTTAAAAAAATAATAACCCTCAAATGTATTGTTTCCATAATCTTGAAACGTATCGTGACAGGTGGATTGCGCCGTTGCTCTGTTGCGCCATAATGAAGCGAATTCGGCACCGATGGTATTGTTTTTAGCATCCTATGGTATCACCAACACGGCAACAATGGTGACGCCTATTTCGAAATTCTCTGTGAGTATTTGCAACATCGTTGTATCTCGATTATTGCTGTATATAATTTATCGACAATTGAACAATGATTCTAAGTATTAGCAGCGAATGGCAAAGTATACTTGCTAGCTAACCATAGAATCGACAAAAAGAAGCCTCTCGTGTCTCGAGGTTCAACTTCGTGCGTTCAATGTGTACATACATTTTTTTGTTATTGAATGACATAACATTATTAAAATCGTTGCTTTTTGGTTCGGTAGGGGTGGCGAACTCTTTCTCTTAATATTCATTTCGTTTTTAATTTAGGAGAAAAAGGACTCATGGTGAAATAGGAAAGACAGAGGAGAGTAAGTGGGTGAATAGAGAAAGCTTGACGACATCAGAATAGTAAGCATTGGAATACATTTTTCTTTCTGTGTAAAAAAAAGCATTACTTATGCCTTCTATACATCTAGTTGTCGAATAGATTACATGTACCCACAAGAACACACGCGCACAGGTGCATCCTCGAGGTATATAAAACGAAAATTTGATTATCGTGTTATACACAGAGACACAGAATAAAAATCTAGACAAAAAACAAGAGCGGCTGCGATACCCTGCACAACATTTCTTAATTTTTTCAACTTTCGCTTCCTTTATATCCCCACCACATGACCTATGCTAATCAACAGAAAATTTGCTTTTTGTGTTCCTTGAGTGAATCTCCACTCCTTTTTATTCGGTAACCCTTGAACACTTTCTCTGTTTAAAAAAAAATTTGAGTGAATAAGAGCCAATAAATGCCCGTGCAAGGAACGCATGTTGCTCAAGAAAACATTACAAATATTACACAAGGCATAGCAGAGCTTGTACAAATACCGTAAACGTTATGGTCGCATGTAAAATCATTAAAGAGCATGTATGTATACATATGCTATTGACATAGAGAACATAGGTATATATATACATGGTTTTGTAGTGTGTACGAGTAGTGTGTATGCATATAAATACTTATGTTATTTTCCCACAGAGAAAAAAGACTGATAGATAGAAACAGAGGCCAAGCAACACCGTACGAGGATATTATTTGGTACCTTGGCATTTCATGCCCTGGTGGATGACACCATAAAGAAGGCTACCGCAATGGTCGCAGAAGGTAGGGCTGTTGTAGGTATGTTGCTTGAATTGATGCTTCGTCCGAGTGTCCTGCGTTAGGTCACCATTACATCGTGCACGCCGACATTACCATTCAAATAATATTAGCCACTTTAGGGATAAAGATTCTAATAGGAATTGGAGGTTCTTTGGAGCGTGGTTCACTGGACCGGACTCACGAATTTACCACCCCCGCCTACGTTACTCTTAGTCTTTTTCCAAACCCAGCGCAAAATTTAGCATAAGATGGAAGTCTGTCGACTAATAGCTGATAGTTGCTCGCAGTAGCTTTAAAGGATTAGGCAATATATCGACACTATATCATTCAATTTTGGTCGGTATTATTCTCATTTAGATGTCGCGTATTCGGTAACAACAATTGAAATTCACAAAAGCCAATGAGAATTGTTGCTCCTGATAACAAACTAACAACCACTCTTAGATTGACCCTTCCAAAATGCTAACTCAAATCGTTCGTTCTGGTCAAAGAACGATAAAGTGTCATAAGCTATCTCGTTAGCCCGTAAGTATGAGTCCGAAGGCATCATCCAATTGCTCGTTAGTAACTTATTAGTGGTAACTAGTTAGTGAATGATCCTTGACCAAATTTTGATAACTTCTTTCCTCATATAATACACTCTTACTCAGCCAATTTCTCCGTCGAATTGTAATGCGGCATCGTTTTGCGGAACTCATTTTTTCATTAGTCTCATCATATATATGAAATTTGCCTATTATAGGGCACACCACATGATGAGCATGTGAGAATAATTCTCTTGAATTTCATCTCTAGTAGATTTTTCTAGGGCTTTCATTAACGCGTTGAAATTTATTTCAATCGACCGAACATTTCCTAGAACCAGCTTCTCTACTAGAGGTTTTCCAACACGTATAGCTCAGTGAAAATCATCGAGTAAGTTGTATGCAGTGTCACAAATGCCACGCACAAGTGACGCACTGAAACACTTGGGCAAAGAAAAGTTCCACGTTCCTTGTACGTTCACCTTTTAAAAATTCTCTGAAATGATTCATCTACATTTTACCAACGTCGTACAATATATTTGCCCTCTTTCACACCCTACGTCTACCTCCACGACCACCTCACACTCACGACCGAATTAAAGTCCAGCAGGCATATCATATGACATAAATGAAATAGAAATTCAGCTTCGGAACACTGACTTTCTATAGCTGTTCCATTAACATTTAACAGCCCTAATTGGCTATAAAATGAATTTTACAATCTGGAAAATGATTGAACCATGGTCGAAACTTACGTCAGAGTCAGCACCCTTGTCAGCTCCAGGGCATGTGAATGTAACGTATTCGTGGCATCTCTTGTGTACGACGAAGCTGCATACTGGAACACAATTGCGAAATTTTGTCATTTGAAATGTAGCGAGACAGCTCTCTCATTTCTAGAGTTCCTGCATTATTCACTGTGCAGTTTGTATATGGTATTTACTTATGCGGCTTTCGAATAATCATTTACCTTGACATTGGTAGCCCTGCTTCCCGAAACCCCTGAAACAGAAAAAGTTTAAAGTAAGACGACGCATAACGAAATTATTCGAAGGAGTATAGCTCAGCGAAATATAGGTTCATCCTGAGCAACAATCGGATTTTCTTTCTTCTTATTCTCAAACGATAATTCAAAGGGAAGAACAGGATGGGTGACTTTCAAATGTATTTATAACAAAATAATTCTGCGCAGCAGCGCCCTTTCTTTATATTCCTAAACAAAGTCATCAGCTGGAATTGTGATCAAATTAGTTTTCCTGAGAGTGAACTTTGGTCTTTTAAATAATAAATTTCTCATTTATTTTCATGGATTCTTGCAGGTAGCCGAAAAGAGAGTTTGGAAACTTTCGACCGAATATATGCATAGCGGCGCCAATTCGCCTTGGAAACGGATCATGGCACGAAGCATAATGCATTTTACATTGTACAAAGAGGAATTACGTATTAAAAAAGAACGAGAAGCCACACGGGAACTAATGCAGCAAATCTGTACTCCTTTTTTTTATGCCGGTACTTACGAGACACGTACGACTGAGCGGAAGAACGAGCAGAACGAAAGCGGTGGCTACATAGATAAATGGAGAACAAGAGAAGTGCTCGAAGGGGTGGAAGGCAGATAGCAGTGCAAATCTCTGATTAGCCTACATTGCTTGGCAGCTTAAGAGATCCACGAAGTATTGTCTGCGTCGGTGTAAGTTGCAACCAACTGAGAATTAAAGAACGAGAAGGGTAGTTTTATTTGAAAGCATGATACCGCGTTTTATAAATATTTATCATCTCGTTACTTTGGTTCGAGATCTTCATATATATATATATAGACAGAGAGACAGAGAGACAGAGAGACAGAGAGAGACAGAGAGAGACAGAGAGAGACAGAGAGAGAGAGAGAGAGAGAGAGAGAGAGA
>JAYRCB010000130.1:31806-49867 GCA_036026315.1 Trachelus stipa
TCTAGCGTTGACTCGTATGGTTCGTGCGCCGGTCTCTAGGCGAAAGGGACGACACCGACGCTGCGCTGGAGCACGTACGCTCACAGGTGGGCAGCGTGGGAGTCGTCTCTGACCAAAGCGCCGCAATAAGACTACTAAATTTTGACGGGCGCGTATGAAATTCGTTACAGTACATGGTATGGATTATGTGTCTGGTGTATAGATCATGCGTGAGTACTTTTATATTTAATTTACGAAGCATTGTTACTTGTATCGGTAGGCGAATCGTTAATATTATAATCGACTAGTTATTTTGCATTCCTCTGTTTCATTGTATACCGTTGTATTTTATTTTTTTGAAATATATTTAAAGCAGAAATTATAATTTATAAAACAATTGAGGAGTTTTATCGAAAAAAGCGACAGGCCCTTGAAATCCGGTAAAAATGTTGTCCAAACTGGTGGAAAATGCAACGTACGAAATGTGGTAAACAAAAAATAGCGCGAGCTCAAAGGAAAGTGGGAACAAGCGTGCAATAAAAAGAGTGAGAGGTACTACATTTTTCTTAAAATAACCGAAACACGAGCAATCCCGTTCGCCTTTTGTTTACCAATATTTATAGTTGCTGAGATCCTTGTTTTTAACTTCATTATTCGACAGCCTCGTAAAAGCGAACGTCTGTCCTTGCTTATGGAAGTTTTCATCAAGTATGAAACGAAGTTCAGATGCATCATCGTTAGCAAGTGAAAAATATTATAATAAAAACAATAAAACGGCTCGAGTTACGGTAAGATATTTAAATATTGCAGATTTTTTTTTCTTCCGATCTGACTTCAGTTGTTACTTGTTAGGCTTTACTTAAAATTCGTCCGATCCTACCAAATTAACAATCTTTTTGTACGTATTCATAACTTTAAAGTATGCTAATCATGTCCGATGTAACATTTTTTCGAAATAGTACATCAATAAACGAATGCGAACTGAATTTTGAGGCCTGCTCTCGCATGAGGCTATAAAATCGATTTGCAGCAGTTCATTACAGTATTTTATATAATGAGGCCGGTAAGGTGAAATTAAATTCGTCGAATTAAATCAATTCCTTCAAATTCAAAACTTCAAAACATTCCAAATTTTGAAAATTAGAAAGTTTTAAAAGTTCTATCAATGTCTCACGAGAAGAAATTTTTGGTACATATTTATAATTTTGAAAAATTCTTTTAATAGGGACCTGAATATGTTTTGTACTTAGGCATAATTGTTGTAGCGAAAATATTCAAGCCTGTTGAATCACGTTGCAACAAACAATGTTACGAAAAGATTGATGAAACTCTGCAGGAAGATTTACATCACACGTTCTGATCGTGTGGTAACTACGAGATTCAAAATTCCATGACAACTGAAATGATGAAAATGAAGCAGACAGGAAAGGATTCAAAACGTACGGATTGGATTTACTTTTATTCTCATCCTCTCTATAATTTGAAAAGCGACGTGCGTCAAAATTGTTTACTGGTCCTGCTCGACGTAAGCAAAAGGCGTTTTACAACGGTCCAAAAAAAACGAATTCTTGGCGAGAATCTTTGCGATAAAAGGGGTAAACATGGACACCACCCTCTCAAATTAACCGAAAACGTTAAATCCGTAATATTAAATCATTGCGAAAGTCAACCTCACACTGAATCTCATTACTCTTTGGAGACAGCGCAATTGAAATATTTTAAAAATCCCGAACTGACGTTAACACGATTGTATTTGGATTTTTTAGATTATTATTCTTCGATAACAGGATTAAAAGATCCACCAATTGAATTTATAACGTGTTATCAGTATTTCAAGCATAACGTACATTTTGCGTTTCGTTTACCTCGCACCGGTATTTGTAATTTTTGCTTCATGAATAAAAAACTTGAAAATCCTAGCGACGAGTTTCTCGATCACAAAAAAAAATGTTGAAGAATATCGAAACTTAAAGCATTCGATGATTCATGAGAATAAATCACAGGGTTGTGAATTTGATTTCGGTCAAAATTTGCCTTTACCAAAAATCGCAGTATCCGATCAATTTTATCAAAGGTTGATTTGACTTCATATATTTAATGTTCATATTCACAAATCTAAATCAAATTCTGACGAAACTTCAGATCGTAGTTATATGATTCCTTTCATGGAAGGTAATTTCAAAAAAGGCGCAAACACAGTATGTAATTTATTATTGCATGTCATTAAAAGGAGGAAACTAATCTCGATTGTTGTAATGTTATTTAACTTTTTTCGGATGCTTACGGTGGTCAAAACAAAAATTATGCCATGGTAGCCTTTTTGTCCATATTGTCAATTCATTTTCAAGTCGAGATCGTACACTTATTCCCTGTTCGTGGCCATTTATATTATCAATGCGATCGTAATTTTGATATGTATGGGAAAAAGAAGAAAATGAAAGAAACTATAGAAACAGACGAAGAATATCTAGAAATTATCAAATCGGCTCGATTCGATCCCTTTATTGTTGTTGAAAAAACAGATTATGAAATTTTGGATTTTGAATCAAAAATGAAAGATTTCATTGGAAATTTAAAAAAGAAAAATTTGAAAATCGGCAAAGTGGTGAAATTTGTGTATCACCCTAATGGAAATATTCAAGCGCATTTTCATTACTACTCGGCACAATATCAAGATTTTGTCGTCGATAGAAATGTGAATTTTCAAGATTTAGAAAATACTCCACTTGTTGAAGCTCAAGGTATAACATTTGAAAAAGAAAGAGACCTAAGATCTTTACTACGCTACCTTTCTCCAAAAGGTAAACAATTTTTTGAAAATTATTTGAAGACCGTGCCATTGAAAAAAATAATAGAGAACTGAGTATTATTTCGTTGTCTGCAATGCTCTATAGTGAATTCCTTATAAGTGATGTTATAAAGATTAATATATCTTACCAATTGATCAGTTAATTACTATTAGTTATAATTATAATACTTTTTAAGCGACTGTTTTGTTCAAATTATGCCAAAGATAAAGATTCATACAGAAACAAAAAATTAGTTATACATAGGAGTGGAGATCTTTCTGTTTTTTATTATTGCATGCTTGTTCCCACTTTCCTTTAAGCTCGCGCGCGCCAATCCAATTGCTATTCGTCATTGGTTAAAATTGAAATAAAATGTTGCTCGACACTTTGTATCGTACAATTATCTTCGCTAGAGTTTCGAGAATACATGCTCGAAATTCGAATCAAATCTGTTGACATGGAGCCGAAAAATTGCAGTTTGAAGAAAACGAATACACGAATCCGGGCCACGCGCGTCGGACGTCGCGAGGACAGCGGGCGGCAATGCAGCCTTTTGTTTAACTTGCGACAACTTTTATCATTTTTAATTAATTGCGATCAAACTTCGCTAAAAAGTTGCTCAAATGTTGACGACCAGCATTTTTAAGGGACATTTGACAAAACACTCATAATGAAAAACTTCCTCGCTAGGTGAAATGTGAAAAACATGGTTTTTGTTCTAAAATATTTATCAACAATATGGCGCTTCAATATTGTGATCTACATCATAGGCTTCGCCAAAGAGTCATGGACCTACAGTTTAAATTTCAAGCGATTCGGTCTAGTATTTGCCGAGAAAACAAAGTTTTAGTTTCAAAAAACATTGACTTTAACGCGTTTTTTCAGGTGAAGAAAAGCAAGTTTTTATTTTTTATCCAATGGAAAACCAATTTTTGTACGAAAAAATTGTTCAATCATAAAAGATGCGTCTGAACAAGCCGAATCCAGTCGTATTTTTTGTTTACAACATTTCGTACTTTGCATTTTCCACCAGTTTGGACAACATTTTTACCGGATTTCCAGCGCCTGTCGCCTTTTTCGATAAAACTCCTCAATTATAAACTGGACTATACTCTTCGGACGCATCGTGCAATCTACTGTATTATAGTTTCAAAAATCTCTTTCCCACGCCTAGAAGCTGATATCACGAAAGGACACACAAACCCACTTCTTGTCGCCTATGATGTGACAATATAATTGGAAACAATTATAAGAGTGCGTGTGTGTGTGAGAGAGTGGAATAGAAATTTAAGGACATTTTAGAGTGTAATTTATAGGACAATATAACACAATTCTTTAATTTTAATACTAAAGTGTCACATTCCTGTAATAGACGGCTGCCAAGTACACAAACCCTGTAAAAAGTCTCGTGATTTCCAATCCTCTAAGATCACGAAACGTCTCAGTATATTCCAAGTGGCCATACTTGTTTTATACCCGCTATCGCTTCAGCACAAGTTTGTAATAATCTTTTTATCCAACTGCGTTAGCTTTAATACAATTTACATACCTGATACTGTAGTTTAATATACAATGTATTATTATTTTTTTATATTATCGAGAAATATGATGAAGTCAAACAAGAATCCTTATTTATGATTATTTTTAACATTCCAGACGTTCTAAAAGTTTGTGTTTTCTATAACTTCCCTTTTTAAGTAATGAATACTTCAGTATTCAATTTTCAGATACCGGGACACCCTTCGTACGTCTATGATTTCAAAAGACGTCATTTTGCTCTCTAACAAACATTTATTTAAAACCTGCACAAATGTTATGAGGATGCATGAAGTCAGTTTTGCAACTTGCCGTAGCTGCTAATTCAACTATACTACAGTAGCAACGTGTTGCTAGGGTTGAGGTAGATAAAGTCGGTAAACAACTCAACAGGCGGTTCTGTTGGCAGTACGCCAGATTTTACGTTATATACTGTAACTAATTTGTAACGAATATTATTTACAACTGTCAAGACTGGCGAAGTAGCAGTTCCCTCATATGACGATTTGGGCCACTTAGCTCTAGAGTGAGCCAGGGTCGGAACGGTAAAGGGATAGTTGTGTTACAGTAATAATAAAACGTTCTTTCGGGTTAACTTTTCTCATTTATTATATTTCAGCTATCTATTCTCCTCTCGTGTCTCTGTCGGGTATGTCAACAGTCGATGTCTTTGAAGTGTCGGAAATAACTTGACGTTGCGGAAGCCAACACTTCCGGCCACGGATGACTCGAATAACGAGAGCGAACATTCTTTGCTAATTACCAAAGTAGCTAACGCTGCGCTACTGCATTCTGTGCTTCAGACGGAGACTGGACTGGTTGCTGTAATTGGGAAAAAAAAACACAGAGTCCTCAATGGACGGTATGGTCTAAAAGAGAATGCTTCTCTCACATGTGAGGGAATGCAGGATACAAAAAATACAGAATACAAGATCCTTGAGGATATGTATGTATAATGCCAAGTTGTTCAAGATAACTTCAGAATTGCATTAAAGCGTGCTGAATCCAAGAAAAACAGTAACATCGAAATACTAATTATTCCCATGGTCTTCCGATTCTGCTTGAGAGTTGCGATGGACACCTGGTGGCGGGGCAGTGAACTAATGCTCGCTCATGCTTCTCGCATACTTCTGTGCTGCTTAGGGACTCTTGTCATAAGTTAACCGACTGCGATTGATTTCCCTCGGAAATTTCTTTAAACGTTTTTAGAAAATTTTTATTATCTTCATACTATTGCGTTCTTCCCTTAGAAATTCCTATGAGCGAGAACGACAATCGCCGCAGAATTAAGAAGTAATTGCTGTAATTGCCGCGCTAGTACTTGAGGGAAACTTATAGACGCTAAATTTTCTTTTATAGTACTGAAGGTCAGCCAGGAACCTGTAGAAAGGTGTCATGTATCGATTAATAAAGTGTTATCCAGCATTCATTGATAGAGATTTTTCATTTTTTTTGGTTCGTGCGTATATTCAGATTTTCATAAATTACTGAATAAAAAGATCAAATGATACGATAATGAATTTCACCTACTAAAAGTCTAATTTGAGATAGACAATTTGTATAAAGTAATGCAATAGAAAATATATCAAATTTTCGGTAATCACTTGCATCAACTTAATTCCGCACATTATTGTGACCGTTATACAAATCTATCTGATTGTGAGTATAGTGACCTTATTTCTAAGAAATTTCTCCGTATCTTGTATATTTTATATTAAAGTATAATATATAAAATTATAAGGTCAAATAATTTCATTCTTTTATAAATGATACTATCTCCGAAACATTGCACATCGCGTTTTTCAGAAATGGTATCCTAAATCCTACGTGCCTTTTGCATCAATTTTCGTATTTGATATTCAGATGGTAGGAATGAAGAATTACAAACGGAAATCAAATAAAGTAGCTTGTCTTTGTACCGAAAATAATGATTAGAACCAATGTGATAACTGTCAAAAATATTCAATCGAAAATTTTTAATAAATCTTGTATAATAGCTTTTAACTGCTAATGGCAGTTTCTGTTTTCCGCGTGTTTAAAATCATATTCTTAAAAAATCAATTAGATACTCCTAGAAAGTAATATGCCCAAGATTACGCAAACTTAATTAATTGAAAACTGTTAAAATTATAAATAAAGATGTTATATTAGTGTTTCTGAACTGATATGTTGTTCCTAGAGATATATATAACTTGCATTCGGCACATCAGTATAAAATTTTATTAGACCTGACGATAATATCAAATAATAAACAAGATGCGTATTCTCAGGTCAATGAAACCTAATCGTCGATGTAAGAAGAAGAACCAGAAGATAAATGAAATAAAAGGAAAGTACAGAAGAAAGAAAAGACGGCAAAAGAATCGCTAAGAAATTCTAGATTGCTGAATTTCAGTTATCCGGTTGTAGGCTTTGTTGAATCCATGGGTTTCAACATGGCTTAAATCACAATTATCATAAACGAGGTATTTTTACACGGTGGAAAATAAGAAAGTCTCCTGCTAGCCAACATGTAACTAAAAGTATTGGGTTGGCATGAAAGTAATGAGACCGTTTAGAAAACTCTACACATGTCCTTTTTTAAATTAATTGTTTTTGACCATATTCTATTGTATATATCCATAGAGGGGAAGTATCTAGAATGTTCTACAACATACTAAAATATGGTAAAAAAAATTGATTTAAAGAAGGACATGTATCGAGATTTCTAGAATGTCTCATTACTTTCATGCCAACCCAATATTTTAGCCTTCGGATATTACACCTACAGATGTGTAAGTAATGCAATAATTTAATTTGGAGTAGGTCTTTGAAATATGTTTATAGGAAGTGATACTTGATAATTTCGCCCAAGCATAAGAGAACATGGTCCTCGTAGTCTTATTAGACTATCCTTGCACTTCTAAAGTCGGTCTTTTGTTATCTCTATACAGGACAAATTCTGTATGACGCCTCTATTTAGGTATCACAACATAATTTTCCATATCACCCTGTTGCGTATATGAATACCTTGAACAATATCCTTAGAAGAAAAGGCAAGATTTATTGTAAGTATATAGAAAAATGGCAAACCTGAAAAATCGAACAAAAGTTCTCTTTACGATATTATAGTAATTTCAATGTGAAAAATGATTTTATTTTTGTCCCTTGATTATTTATCGATAACACGGTATACTCAATATTTGTTTATTCCATCTAGAAAGAGTCTACGGAAAAACGATTCGATCAATATCTTCTCATTCTGGCGATTCCTGATGCATCTCCATTAGGCTCAGTGATTATTTACAAGGATACTTGTATTGAACTTCGCCAGTTCGTATTTAGCAATAAATCACCATTTTTAGTGATCTGTTTGCTACATTTTATTCTTGAAATGTTATTAAATGTATTTGATCGTTAAACGAATTTTCTGTGTCTTCCAAGGAAGGAACAAGTCAAACACAAAATTTTATAGGATTATATACAAAATCCCATCAGTATGAAATCTATTGTTTTCGTTAATGTATTGTACATAAAAAATATCTCAAAATTCTGTCACCACTTTTGCGCAATACCGATTGCGATTACCGCTGTCGACGTTCGATGCTTGTGAATTTGCCACTTGGTGTTCACATTCATGGCACGCAGGTAATTTGACAGATTGCGATTAATTTAGAAATTTTAAGATATGAAGTTTTCGTCGGTTATGGATCACTGGTCGGTGCGCATGCAATGAGTCTTTAGTCTTTTCTTTTTTAAAAAAATTCCTAAATAACAAATTTCTCGAAGTTATTGGCGTAATTTTTCTGCATTGTTTATCGATGCAGTTGTCGTCACAGATACAAAGTTTATTCTGGTATTAAGTATTGTTTTAATGACGAAAAGAGTTATTCGCGATTATAAAGAAAAATTGTTTATTCTTAAGAACTTCTGCTATTTATTGTGATAAATCTAATAGAGAAATATCTGATAAACAATTCGAGAACAAGATTATCCGCGGCAATTGGCTTTTAAGAACTCATAACCTTTCAAAAAATTAAGATACTTAAGTATCCTTTTCAAAATAGGCAACCGAGATTCATCTGCTATCTATACAAAATTTGAAATCCGATAAATGTTGTTGGATTTATTAACTTCACAATGCACTGCATTCGGCGTCTTTATTGTAGTTATATCACAAATAATTGAAACAAATATCTAATAAATACTAAAACAGCCATTATAAGAATCTGCAAAAAATTGCCCATTGACGTAAGGGGTGTTTTTTGCTCAAATTCGAAGACTTGTCCCGAAGGAGGATTTTTTCTGAGAATGTCCCAAAGTGATTTTCGAGTATTTCGTGATCTTAATGATAATTCTGAATAAAATAAAAATTATAACAATTTCTTTTGTCATTTGTGACCTTGTCTGACTTCAATACAATTACAATTTCGAACGTAAAACATGTAAAAAAAAAGTCTTAAAGAGGCAAATGATAGGATATAAGTAAAAATGCAGTATAAAAATGTAATAACTAGAGTCGTGTTGTCCCAAAGTAATTATTTTTTTCCCAGAGTAATAACCACGCAAAGGTAAAAAATTATACATACAGCATTTATATTGTACTTAACATTGTTATTACTGGTTGAACATTCCTCTATAGAAAGTTCTGCATGAATTAAGCACTGAATCAATCTCTATTTATACTGATATATTGGGTTGGCATGAAAGTAATGAAACACTCTGGAAAACTCTGCACATGGCCTTTTTTAAATTAATTGTTTTTGACCATATTCTATTGTATATACCCACAGAGCGGAAGTATCTAGAATGTTCTACAGCATACTAGAATATGGTCAAAAACAATTAATTTAAAAAAGGACATGTGTCGAGTTTTCTAGAGTGTCTCATTATTTTCATACCAACCCAATACATATTTTTTGCTATTGAGGAGAAGTTAATATTTTTTTGACCATGAAATTTTAAATTCTTGAAGAACTTTGAATACAAATGACTGCAGGATTATAAAAATAGATCTAGCATACATATGTATATGTTGCAATAATTCAATGTCTGCCACTTGATACACGATCTACTCTGTCACGTGCATATACAGTCTTAGATCTTATCATGCATGCATGCGATCTAGAAAGCATGAACGTTTCTAACATTATAAACTTCTGTAACTTCTATTAAATTTACAAACGTTTATGAGAAATGAATAATGAAATAAGTACAATTACATTCTACTAGAGTTATATGCTAATTATTATGTTATGTCAAAAAACCAAGCCGCAAGTTGAAACTTGCAATTTGCTTCCTCCGAATCGTAGGTAGTGTACCAAGTCCCTATGTGAGGAAACATTTTAATTTTTTTTTTAATCTTTGGCTTCTTCATAGATGAATCTTCATTTACTACCGAACCGCGAAATTTCGAATTGCTATAAAATTAGATCCGCTTGGCCGATCTTCGCCAATGATATTTGATGACTTTGGCCAATGATGATGGCCAATGGTATTTCATACTTGCAGAGAATTACGGTTTAATTCGTAGAAGTAAGCGCTAGTTACAGCGATGAAGTTGATTTTTCGAAAAATTCACAATATCATAAATAAAATCAAAACTTCTCGATGGATTGCGCCCAAATGCAATACCAACCTATTTGCGATCGCTAGAATGATTACGTTCTTTTTTTTGGGAATATGAAAACGGCATAAAATCCTAGCCGCAGCTTAAATCATAACGAAAATTATAGTCAATGACGGGATTATAGTGCTGCACATGCCTGCAAAAGTTGGGGACTGCAGCTAAAACCGTTCTCGAGTTATACACGTCTCAATTTTGGGAGGCCATTACACACACGCGCGCGCGCGCGCATACATCCGGACATTTTTTCCAAATGTGTTTTCTCGACATTTTGGCACATTCTGAATATGGTGACATGAAAATCTCTAAAGAAAAATTTTCCACCGTCGTATAGCTTCCTCTATGAGAAAGAAAAATGGGAGTGAAGTAATACTTGCATCTATATGGAAAAAAAGAATAGTAAAAATTGCGGTAATTCCGATTATTCTAATCCCTTAACAAAGTTAAATATATTATTTCAATAATTAAATTAATTATTTCAACAATAAAATTATGATAAGAAATTTGAAGTAAAGTAGCCCCTATAATTAATGTGACTGGTGAATTGATTAACACCATATTGGTATATAGTGTTGTATACGACAGTCATGTAGATTGTACGTAAAATAATATTAACACACACTTGTTAATAACTATAAAGTGATCTTTCTATCGCCTTAACTAATCCTGTTTGAATTTATATACGATGTACATTTTTATGGTAATGATAAAAAATGGGTATTTGTGCGATTGGTGACCAACCAAATTTTGAAAAAACCAATTTTTCATTCTATATTCGTTCTAATAAAAACTAAGTCATATTGAAGTTCTCGTAAAAGAAAAAAATTATTAATAAAACATTTATAAAGTTCAACGTTTTTCTTAATTGTTAAAGGATATAATGAATCGGTCGTAACAATCAATTTCATTTATTATTCACCATTTTTTTAGTCTACATGATTATCGCTTTAGCTTGCTAAGTAGTTAATTTTATTAAGTTGCATCGTATTAAACATCCCAATTTTTCAGCACAATCACTGCTCTGTAGCAACTACCTGCGGATTTAAATTAGTTCCATGGTGCTCTTATTTTTACAATCGTGTTTGTTTTCTTTAATTTATACACTTACTACCTGTTGGATTATTAGCCGTTCATTATTGTTGCTACTAGAGTTATTAAAACATTTTAACCCTGTCGGTGTAATGTTAACCCGTTCACTGGCAGCGACGCACAATGCATCACACAGTGACTATACCTACCATTTCTAACACCTGACTCAAAATTTGGCCTGCAAGTGAAGAGGTTAACAACTCTAATTTTTTTCTCTAAAATTTGAAGCAAACATTAATTACTTCCTTTATTGATACAACAGGATCCTCCAATTGCATACAGTAAAGATTGCAATGATAGCCATTGATTGATGAGGCCTACGGCCAAATTTTTATCTTTTTATAGATTACAGGGGGAATTGTAATGACATTTTAGATTAGATTGATGTGATTAGGAAAATTGTATACAGAGTGATACTTGTCATCACAATAATACTTGGCTTTAATCGAGCGACATGGACATATCTATGATATATTTGGTAACAGTTTCTTTTTTCTGATCAAGTGATCACTTATATTGTTTTCCCTTTTTGGAGTGATATTATGTGCCGATTAGTATACATATAATTATATAAAATTATATATAAACATATAAAATTATAAATAATCAGATTAAAATTTTTTCGATATCTATGGTAATCAGATAGAAAATATTACACAGATACATTATGTAAACTTTCAATTCTATACAAATGATATTCCCTAAATAGGATAATTATAAATATATGTAAAATTTAAATATTCATACTGAATTATTGTAAAATTTTTTATATGTTCATATAGACAAATTTGGATCTGATTATATATTACAATTCTTTTCCGGGGAGTGACATTAACTATTAGTATATTTTGGTTAATTTCATTTGAATTTAATTACAATTCAATTTGATCTAAAATCTGTTTTGAATATTTATATTTACGTCCTTTAGCATTTTAGGGAAAGTAAGAGAAATAGATTGAGTTTCTAAAGAAATTGTTAAAGGTACAATAGTCTTTAAATTTTTATTTTGTAAAATACTGCTCCCAGAGGTTTTAGAAATTTTGAAGATGATAAAATTTTTTTAGCTTTTCCTCGTTCATATTTCCTGTCTACATCGCCGAGAGTAGTTTAAAGAAATATTTAGAAAAATGAAGTTTAGGAATGCTCTCGATAGTTTATTGTACATAGATTGTGTACCAATGACGTATTCATTGGGAAACAAACAGGTAAAAATAGAAAGAGATAAACTCTATTCTGACGGACATTTACAATGCATATAACTATATGGCTTGTTTAGTTATTCGTTCATCTGTCAAGATATTTCAGAATTCTCTCTAATTATTACAGAAACTGTAACGTAACATAACATGAAAAACTGCAGCTAAGCATACCTGGACAAACGAGAAACATCGAAGAAGGTGGTTGGCAAGTCCGTGACCAGATCTCTCGCGGATCGATACACGAGAGAGTATTTCCGGGAAAAGGACGTGAGCCCTGGGAAAATTTAGCGGAACGAAGCTTGCAAGAATAATGGGAAAAACGAAGAGTGATCAAAGTTGCAATGTTTCTACTGTACGTTAGATACATACGGAAACCACTGAATCTATGTATCTATTCATCCGTTTATCTATCTACCTGCACAGCTACCTAGTTATCCCAGTTATTCGGGAATTATATATGCTGAACAGCAGGTCTCACAGCATTCTAGCAAGATTGTTTTAACTAATAGTTCGCTCGTGCGATGTTATGTTTAAAAGAACTTGAGAAAATCGAAAGCTTCCGCATCCACTATTTTTAATCGTACGAAGTGAGCAAGTGTCCATCTCTGAGTTCCGAAATACAACGGTGAACCTATTTAGACATATACTTATACAGACAGTCCCTGTAGCGTTTAAACTATAATAGAATAACGAGAATAAGAGTGTATCTAGAAAAACACTCTAGGAATTCGTAACATTGGAGAATTTCTAGCGGCACGTAAGCTGTGTCTAATTTCGTGTGCGTGGGCTCTCAAGGCTAAATCAGTTAACATAAAGCGTCGCTCGTTCATTCGTTCATTCGCTTGTTTGTTCGATTAATCGCTCCTTCATTCATTCGTTCGTTCACTATCCTAGCTAACGAAACTCGAAATGACCGCATGTCGAAGTAAGCGGTGCTTTTGTAGGATCAACAATTTCACTTGTACGAGGTACCTAGTATTGTCCGAAAGAGCATTAACGAGCTACATATTTATTAAATAATCAAGGAACAGAATGTGAACAAAATAATTAAAAATTTTCGAACTCACCATATAAAATCCTTACAATGGCTGCAGAAGGTCGGTTGTTTGAAAAACCTTGGCATGAAACTATGATCCTTGACCATGTAGACATTCTTTTTCTTAAGAGCACCCTTACGACCGCGTAACTTCTTTCCAAAAGCGGTGTTGATATCTCCCGGGCCAAGCGAGTCCTCGCACGTGTTACCCTCCTCATCCGCCATCAGTGCAAATTACGCCCGAAGAACGGTGCAGGGAACGAAAATCCCAATTAGAACTTCGAAGATGAAGATGACAACTAAAATAACGATTATCAGGAGGATAAACGTTTCCCGTATTCCGCGAAAGTAATGTTACTCAACTAGACACACGAGTCACAGCACAGCCAGGATGACGCTTTGTTACGGCTCTTGACTGTACGGCACACTCTTTACTCTCCTCTCTTCCTCGGACTTCTCCGCTCTCTCCCTCTCTTGACCCTCTCACTTTCTCTTTTCAACGCCGATTCTCTCGTTCTATCGTACGCAGAGCGCGAACGCACGCCGGATTAGCTGTCACCGCTCGAACGCTTGACTCGGGCTACCCGATAATTTTAGATTCTCGCGCAGTGCTTCACTGCGCCACTGCTCAGCCTGCACCGCGCACTGGAATATCGACATCCAGCGTTCCGCTGGCAATGTGGACGCCGACGCCAACTACGAGGCCACGGCCGAGGCCGAGCTTGCTGATATTACCGATGCTACCGATGCTAACATCGCTACGGACTGTATCCTCTTCCACGATTGCTTGATTACCTTGACAACATTCCATTCTTTCCTCTTAATCGTCCGTGTCTCCGAATTCGCTTCCTGCTTTTTGTTCTTAGATTTTCTTGATCTCCTCACCAACGTGGTAACCCGGCGTGTTATAATGATTTATCGAGTGAAGAAAATAAATTGCCATTAAAGCTATGAAGAACATCGTTTTCAACTGTTTATAACATAACAGCAACCAGCGTTTAATGGAAATTCACCATTAGGAATTCCCAGGCCGTAGAGAATGACGTTTACTTACGATGAGCGACTGATTACTCAGTTATTTCGTATCAATTTAAACATCTGGAGCAGCTGGTCAAGCTCGTAGCTGATATGTAACATATCCTCTAGGCTGAATTGTACGCGCTCCGGTCAGCCGAAGAGTACGAGAGACCAGCGAATAGCTATAGCCTTTAAACCGGTCAACCGGAAAGACCGTAACCCAAGTATAGTGACGTACGGGTCAATAATATCCCAGGCTATTTTTAATAACGACTCTGTGCCGCCTATAGTTCTATAGCTATTGCGGTATGTATCTATGTATGTACACTCAAGATATCCTACGGGATTAAGGACATCTTGGACGTCATTAAATATCGCAACCTTATACCAAAATTGACTATGGAAATCGCATTACCAGTATAGTAACGCTGTACGAACGATCATCGTAGAAACTTATCGCCTATTGCTTTTTCGATAAGAACGGTAACACCAATTACGGTCAGTGAAGTAATCGAATTTAATCACCGTACCCATTTAACAGCAACTGTTCAACACTCGGGTAAATTCGTGTCTTCATTAATCTACGAAATTACATTGAACGGCACGAGGACACCAGAGCTGCTTGAATTTATTTTCACGGAAATGACAAAATTGGTTAACGGAAGTATTTCTACTAATTGTAATGATCGATCGATATGTATGTCACTACATACAAACAGTATATACTGAACGCGTAGCTAAATGATCGACTGTAGATAACACCACGGGCGACATATGTATGCTATCAAATAGTAATGAGACATCTATCGGCAGAGGAGTAGACTGTTTAAAATTTGGAATAATCGACGATGAGAAAGGACAAAGAACTTACGGAAATAGAGCAACTGGAATACCGCAATTTGGTTAACGTTATGCTAAGTTCAGTTTATTATTTAAAAAACCTGTCAGTTTCTAAAATAATAAATATATAAATAATTCCTTTCAGCTACGTTAACTTATAGAGACAAGTTCCTCTTATCCAATGGTTTGCGTTTTATCTTTCAGATAGAAGACAGGACGTTACAGTAGAATGCAACGAGAGATTAGTTTGGAGTGATGTTCAATCAGGAGTACCTAAGAGATCAGCTGTGTCTACAATCATTCTCAATGTATATTAAAGATATCTCTTCGGTTCTCCTATAATGTAGTGACATAATTTATACTGATGGTCCAACAAAATGTTTAAGGCTGCTGTTCATCCATTTCTATATATGCACTTATACGCATAGCGATGACGTCAGAAGTAAATAAACTTCTACATTCATTTTTCTTTCGTGTTTTCCATTAATTCATACACTTACTGGTTCGGCCGTCTTCCTTATATGCTACGAAGTACGAGTTATCTACGTTTAAATGTATAAAATATTCTGATTCGAAGAAAAATGCACTAGTGCAAAGTAGGCGTACTAGTAACCACCATGAGGATTTGACAGGTTGGTTTTTTTTCATAGACGATATTGTTGAGGACAAGATTTTTGGGAATTTTAAATACAATTAACCTGACTTGCATGCCATGTAAAGAAACTGACTAAACTAATTATGTATAAAATTATGGAAAACAAAAGAGAAAAACGGTTGTAAAGATTTTTTTATTTTTCTGACGATACTTCACTCTATCGAACGACCTTCGTGCAGCTGTAGCTTAAAAAATGAACTCTTCTAAATAAAACAGGGATTATTTTCATAACCTGCGATGTCCCTGGAACACCGCTGTATTCCAGATGTAAGGCAATTTCAGAATTCCCTCTACATATCAGGAAATTATTGATACATTCATTACAGGAATTGAGTATTCTGAATCGATGTCACTAGAATCAAGGAGATTAGTTTACGAGATCAACGCGCATTAAAAAGTGAATTTTATATTAAAAATATTTGTGAAAATTGCTATTGACGTATGAAGACATATAAAATTAATTTAACTGTTAATATTTACTGAAATACCTGAGAAATATCATTTACAGAATGATATGTATAACATATATAATATATGTATATAACATATATAATTGACATAATAATTGTAAAAAAATTTTTGTTTTATTTTAATTAGTCACGGGCGATTTTTCAGTCGCTTAGCCGTCGCGGTTTTTAAATCACTTGAATGAAACGTACTATCCTAACCCTAGCAGTACACACTTGGATCTGACAGTCCCGGCTAAATTTTCAAGAACCTGGTATTGCGGCGTCCTTGACATTATAGGAACGAGTCTGCGGTGTAAAAGAACTTTGAAATTTTCCCTACAGTTAGGTAGAACTTTAGTAGTTGCTCGACTGCGAAATGTGAGCCACTCAAAACAGTGTGGGATCTCCCAGACACAAATACGTCTAAATTGATTAAAGTCAAGAAGTAAGCACACCCTTTTTCGCGAGTTTGGCTAGAATAAAGACTAAAGAATAAAGTAAAAAATTAAGTATAAACATTAATGGTTTTGTCTTTCGGTATTAACAATTATTTATTTATTTATAAAAGTGTGAATATGATATGAATATATTATAGAAAGTCTATTAAGTCTATTAAGTGTGTAAAAAGCCACGGTAATAATAAATAACAAATGCATAATGATCATTTTTATTTATTCATTTTATTAATTGCCTCTTTTTGAGCTTTGACTGCACGAAAGCATCTTTAGATTAACTGTACGATTGCAAATCTCGTAAGTGTCAGAGCTAAAAAGTCACCATTGATTGAATATAAGTGCAAATATGGAAAAGATTGGCCAGCCCTCAATAACCAATCTTAGTTCCATATTGAAATGCTAACATAAGCGGATACTTGATCTATTCTATTCATTACTGTTGAGCCAATTATTGTGAAAGATCATCCTATTTTGTATAACAGGGTCGGATCATCATTGGCTTTGACAAATGTTATTCAGACGTTATTTGCCTATAGATTGTCCGCAAATTCGATGTGTTCTTTTGTACAATTCACAGGCAAAGTAATGTCTAGCAAATTGATATAATGAAAATATATGCTAAAATAAAAAAATAAAATATATTTCAGTACTTCATGTATACTTAAAAAAAAATTTATACAGAGCTATATGTGGTTTACTAGAAGACGGATAGTTCAAACATTTTCCCAAACTTGAGTTAATACCATATTTCAAGCTAGAACCTTTCTCATACGAAGTATAATAATTTGTATGTTGTATTTCGTGGCCTTCCTTATGATATACAAAGCAATAAAGTAATTTCGGCTAATCAACAAATTAGCTTTTTTCAGGATATATTTTATTACCTTATGATTAGCTATGATGTCAAAATCAAGTCAAAATAAATTTTATTTTCTTAGCATTTAACTAAAAGCACTGCTGTTTTTACAAGTAATTATTGCGGTTTATGCCGATTATCGCTAATTCTTGTTCCTCTCTTTTTCCGTCGATGTCCTCCTTCCCTTCTATACCGACAAATTCTTTTGATTGCCGAATATGATATTTTCTTTTCTGTTTTCTGAAGAATACCTTGCATAAGATACAAAACAAAAATTCTCACTGACCTTCAAAATATATGTTCTCTGAAAACTTGCCAGAAAAGAAACGATAGGTCACCCAGCGGCCCGTCAAGAAGTCATATTATCCCCAAAAAAAAATTACGTGTAAAAAACTACGCCAAGTACAGGGGTGCTGTGAATTCCTCTAACAAAAAGTATTGAAATCATATTATCGAGGCCAAGTACTTTAGTCACTACCTGTTTGCCAATTATATGATCTAGCACTGGCCCATCATTTTAATTGTGTATTCAAAATTTCCTATAACGTTTTCGCTG
>JAYRCB010000133.1:13889-66486 GCA_036026315.1 Trachelus stipa
CGTAGTCCAGAACCACTTTGATTCCAAGTTCCTTAGCGCGAGCTACTAGATTGTCAAAGTCCTCCAAAGTCCCATACTTTGGATTTACATCTAAGTAGTCGGAGACGTCGTAACCATTGTCGACTTCAGGACTTTTGAAAAATGGCGATAACCATATTGTCTCTATTCCCATGTCGTTTAGATGTTCCAGTTTGCTCGTGATACCTGGTGACGTTTAGACTGATCAACATCTCATCGGGACAGGATTTCTTATTAGAATTTTATTTATTAAAATTTAAGTATCCGTGACACTAGAGGAAATATTGCATAACTTGATCCACTGTTATTGTACGGAAGTGAAGAACTGGCGAATAATAAGACAAAATGACACGTAAATAACTCGCGGATGTTATTAGAAGTCGCAATTACCGTGCCGACGTACGTCAGATTACGCAAATATAGATTATGGTTAGAGATAGAGATTTTTTTTAAATAATGTGCATGCTGTTTTTCTTTGGAGCGACGCAATTTTTTTTTAACATAATCACAATTTTTTAACCGTCGTGTCATCGCGTCGAAATATGGTAGAATTTAATGGTTTCAACTGATGAATGAAACTAGCGAAAATTCAAATTTGATAAATTTTTGTATATTGTCAAATTTTTTTTTCCTTTTTCTACTTACCATTCAAATCGCCTAATCCGTCTCCATCGCTGTCTTTAAATGATTGCGGATAAACCTGATAGAGTGTTGTCGTTTGCCACCATTGTTTTTCAGAATGAACCCGGATAACTAATCCGGCTATGATGGTGGTAACCGTAACTATCAAGCGTCCAGATGCTACTGTCATCATTGTGGTAGCTTTAGAAATGATTGTGCCGGTTGAAGTTCTTTTATATATGTCCGACGATACGAGATATGCTTAACCTGACCTTCATTAGCGTGAATAGCCTTCGGCTACGTGATAGAGACTTTGATGAAAGTGGTGGAGGTGAACGTGATTAATGCACGATGACGTAATGAATGTTCAAGATAAGAAATTTTGTGAACAAAAGAATGTAAAATAAATTTAAAAAATATTTAGAAAATAATAAAAATATTTCGAAAATTTGCATACGTCATATTTGCAGCATGCATATCATTGTTATTAAAATTTATCTATTAATAATTATAAAAATTAGTGAATCCGACGAATCGACGGCCATTTTGCTTTTGACTTTAATCAGCCAGTTAAAGGGTTAAAGTTTGAAAGTTCGTAATTAAGGGAAATCCTATTTTTCACGTAATATGGTATCATCATTTAATATTGTTATTCAGATAATAATCGATATCTTGATTGGTTATTTTCTAATCAGTCCATTATATTCATGTTACTGTCATATGTGTAGTTGAATTGTCAGTAATAAAATTTAATTTTCGATAAAGATCATTGCGCAATAACGTATGATACATGGAATAACATTTCTGATAACGATCCCATATACAGATTTATTTATCACAGTATCATATTAATTAATCAAAATTATAAGCACATGCCACGCTTCGCTTCTGCTTGATAAATATGCCACAAACAAATATCATAAAAGATGCTATTAGTGATAGCTGATAGCCAATTGAAATTTCTTGATGATATCAAAGTGAAAAAAATTCACCCACAATTACGACAGTTAAATATAAAATCGTATTTTCTGCTTCCTGTCGCGATGACCGATTTTCATAGAATTTCTTTCAATAGCTTAATATGCATTGTATCGTCGCAAGAAATATAAAAAAAATCCAAATTTTTCGAAATTGACAATTACTCCCACGCATTTAGTCATACAAGAAATGCATAAGATTATATTGCACCTATGCAACAGATGCATCTGAAAAGTCGGCACGTAGTCAAAGTCAGTTTTTACATTGCTCCTTATGCTACATGTTAGACATGTGAACATGACTTAAGCAATTCCAGCATCGAAAACAGCACGAGGTTTAATAGTGTCGAACGTCAACGAAATAAGTTCGAGAAGAAGATTAATGTTGAAAAAAGAAAAAACAGGATAAAATAAACACATATGTATATACAAGAGCATAAATGCGTTCGCGCGTTGAGGATGCATATTTATGCACACAGCAGTGCATCCAGAGCGGGATACATGGAATGAGCCACGTGTAAGCCTAAAAGAGGTTTCGGATGGGAGGGATGAAAAAGATAAATAAGAACCGGTGGTTCCTGCTGATCCCGATCAAAGAACCGACTGCGTTTTGGAATTCGTAAACAGCGAGATTACGCAGCTTCGTGAAAACAAACGTGATGGGATTAAACTTTGGACCACTTCACGGATGCACTTTTCGATGCACTCGGTTTAACGACATGGTTAATTTATTTTGGTTCTAACTTTTGTAAGATTTTTTTCTTTTTTCTATTTTTCTTTTTTAAACTACGAACTTCACTGAAATTCTTCCCGAAGATACAGCGCAGCATCCAGAGAAGATGCTGCCCATTTGAATGCGCGACAGGATTTTGCATGGGACACACGCTACCGTAAATCTTCTGCCAATTATTATACTGACTGGTTTGATTATTCCCGCAATTTTTCATGACAAATTGCGCGGCGTCGAATTCACGCGACGCGAGCGCCGACAGTCCTAGTTTTTTTTTGAAAATTTTTTTTTTTCATTTCTCAGTACTTCATTCTCAAAGTACGACATGTCAGGGTTCAGTCTGTAAATTAAAAATAAGTCGTCCTCTGCCGGTTTAAAAAGAAAGAAAAATTAAAAAAAAAAATCAAACGGCAATATATATATCGTCAATCACGGGGGTAACTCGCGATGGGAGATCTCACTCAATTCGCTCTCGTGTAAGCTCGCCCTGAGACGCCCTCGTGAATTTTAATCGCGACTCGAAAGAGGCCCTCGTTCTTCGAGCGGTCGAGCTCCCGGTAATTTCAGCAAGCTGCATGCCCGCCAGGTAATTTTCGATGCACTCGCCAAATTATCCAATGCAATTTCATCCAGTCTTAGGAGAAACAGAAAAACAAAATAAACCAAAAAAAAAGCCACCCTAATATTTCGCTGCGAGATGTAAAATCTGCTTTAAAAAAAAGAAATTATAACCAACTACAAATGCAGCTGCTATAAAATTCTCACACGTGCAAACGTCTTCATTGGCTTTCAAAGTGCATATAATCACTACATATAATTGAAGCGATAATATTCTCTATTCGACGTCCAATTAAGCTTCTAATGAGATTCGAACGTACTTTATAGTCTTTAAGAGCCATTATCATTATTATTATCCTGGAAAATCCAGTCCCAGAATTACGACTTAAGACTGCATCTAAGAATGCAACAAGTATGCAAGTATTTATATGCGCGAAGCCTCGACGATTCTCAGTCGCCTTTCATGCGATAACGCCAATCGTAAAGGGATTCGCAATACGCGACGAAATCCTCGACACAAAGTAACCAATGCACTTCGTTTCGCTTTTACAGTCAATCCTTTAACATGCTCTCGTTAATTCCGCCTTCGTGCATCTGCATCTCTTCTCTCGTTCCTCTAACCTTATTAAATCTCAAGGCGCGATCTTAATTTTACGACTCTACGACATTGCCCGGGAGTACATCTGCTTTCGTGTCTTTACAAAGAAGCCATTATCAGTTACTCTGTAAATCTTTGACTTTAATTTTTTATCAACATATTGTTCCCTCGCACTCGATAACTTATAACAAATTGCGCAGTTAAGTATATATGCACACTAATGATAACACACTACGTAGCAACAGATATCTTAGTATCTGCTGCTAAACCACCTGCGAGTAATAATAGAAGTTTTTTTGGAAAAGATTAAAATCAAAAAATTGAATATCAGTATGTAACCCAATGGATGTGTTTGCAAGTTGCTATATGTATATATATATGTGTGTATATGTAAATCGCCACACTCGAAATCCGATGGAAAGAAGATTTAAAAATTCCTTTAAATCCGATTAAACATCGCGCCTGGCTGTCCAATCGAAATCGTTCATAAATCAGCATAAATAATCTCGTTAGTAAACTGTCAGATTGATAGTAAAAAAAATAATTGAGCAAATAAAGAAAAAAGTAAGGAATTATTACCACTTAACCTATCTGTCGATCGAGGTATACTTATTTGCAAAATAAATTACAGCCACGAGAAAAAATATCGAAAAAAAAATGTTAACATGAAGATTTCTAACTATTACCACAAGTCCATCAAATATCAATAGAATTGATGTCGTAGCCGATGAAAGCGGAGTTTATCGATGGGAGGTGCATCTCTATCAAAGAATCATTGTTGCACTTTGGATGAGTCATCGTGTTATAAACAGTCAGTGAGTGCATGGCAATAAGAGAGCAGAGTCATTATTATATTATAAGGAAAAAAAAAGTTATACATACGTAAGAGACTTGATATTCGTGACTCTTATCATTCGAAATATTCACTATCTTGACTGCATATGCATCCACGCACGATCTTCACGACAGAATTAAACTGGGTCAATAAATCCGTCTTATCAGCTGATATGCTTGACATAGGCCAAAAAGGAAAGGCTTGCAAACAATGAAATGCATAAAAAGTGCATCGCTCCCATCCGACGTAATGTAAAATGCAACCACAGAGCATGCAACTTCCTGTTAGATTTTTAAATTACAGACCAATAAGAATTCAGCCGGTACGCACCGCAGCGACTTTGTCGCCGTCGCTCAGGAATGACAAAGGTTGGCTGTGATTGGATTTTTAAAAAAATTCTTCTAGTGGACAAGTGACGTTTCCGTTCACGTGAGGAAAATAACGTGAATCGCGTTTGTCATGAAGCTAATCTTAACTTTGTGCAGGAGGTGCATATAATTTGGAAAAAGTGCACGTATGTGATTTGGTTAATTTTCCGAGCGATCGTTTCGAGTGAAATTTCTAGGTTAGAAAATCATACAAATCAAAGACGTTCGGCGGGACTGTTATTTTTTCCCCGAATTTCACGCAATTTCGTATATTGTGCGATCGATTGATCGAATTGGAATTCTGTTAACGATCGCGTCCAAACTAAAGGCTGATATCTAATAGCGTGCAATTTGTCGATCGATATAAATCGAAAACTGGTCAGGTATCACTTAGTGCGTAATGCTACCTTGAAAATACTCCGAGTTTTACGCCCGTAGCTCAGACTTAACGTTTCCTTTATAAATGACGAAAATTACAGGCCTCATATCGAGGCGTTACTCTCGTTATATCTTCTAGAAAGATATAACAGCGTGTACCGTTGGCCCTTTGGCTTCATGTGGACTCGCCATAACCAATACGAATACC
Organism: Trachelus stipa; assembly: GCA_036026315.1. Lineage (NCBI taxonomy): Eukaryota > Metazoa > Arthropoda > Insecta > Hymenoptera > Cephidae > Trachelus > Trachelus stipa. The sequence continues at coordinate 19,181 of JAYRCB010000133.1, forward strand.
TACTATTTATTTATGCGTGTAACCACGCCTGTTATTAAATATATCACAGCACCCGAGGCAGATCTAAAATATCCAATTACACTTTTACATATTACCATTACTATACGTATAGTAAATTTTTGTAATTCAAAATTAATTTATAATTCGTATCACAGTTTATTATTCGGAATGAAATTTTCATAAAACACGTACATTTTTTTATTATATCTCATGGTGTTCAAAATATACATCATTAACCTCAATACATTTTTTGGAACGGTAAATGAACGATTTCTCTAAATTTTCAAGTACTTCTCTAGCAATCGTATTGCATGCACGTTGAAATTGAAATTCATTTATTTACCGTCCTCGGACAAGTGCTGAAATTAATGGCAAAAATTTCGCAATCGTTCAAAAGTCTCGTTCAAGATCCCATGAAGGCCAACGGATTGCACATCATTAAATTTCTTTTTTTATCAAGTACAAGACTGTTGTAATAAAAATATGTCAACTTATTTTTTAAAAAATCGATCTTGAAATTCAAAAAAATTACCTAGCAAAAATTATGCTCAGAGTATTTTCAGCTTTGTATAGAACAATTTTTCCTTAAAGATTTTTCCCTTGTCATCAAAGGCAGTCGTGATATTTTAAGTGGTCAAGTCAGACCAGACACCCTGTATTATAACTTTTCTATAGGGACAAAAAAAATTATAATTTTCTATAGAGATTTCTCGCGACATTTAAACTTTGGATGACGATATTGACCAGGCTGTACGATAATGATGATGGACCACCATGCCATACGATTATATTCACACGTGTCAAGCATCGTCAGATCTCATCAAGGTATGCCGCGACGTGTCGCTCATTTGAATACAATGCGGCATTCACGCCGATCGCGTCGCTAATTGGGCAACGTGACAGCGAGCAATTCGTCGTCGACAGGGCGTAAATTTACATGCGTATAGGACTTGGCGATTCCGAATGCGCTTACGTCAGATTCTAAAAAGAGTTAAAATTCAAATGATTGACATGCAAAATTACGAAGGGGTATAGGAAAGAAAAACAATTATTTTTATTATAACGGGGAATTAAGTAATTAAACATTTTTATTGACTCTCAAAAAAAATATTAAAACGAAAAAATAATCGATTGATCTTCGATTCTCTTACTCGTCCTTAATCATAAATACATTTTATTTCACTTACTTAACTCACGTATTTTACTGTTACAGGCTGCAGATGCAACGACATTGGATCGACGTCTATGGCTTGTGATATTGTGACAGGTCAGTGTCACTGCAAGCAACACGTCACTGGAAGAGCGTGCGACCATTGCAAGGTAAAATGCACCAAGCTCGATTAATGCGATAGCGTAATTTTTGAAAATTTTGTAAAAAAATTCTTTTTTGTATTTTTATATATTCGTATTTTATTTTATCTTAAGGGTGGTTATTGGGGTTTGGCTACCGGCGCAGGATGCGCACCATGCGCCTGTGACTCTTTTGGATCTTACAACGCATCCTGCCACGAAGACACAGGACAATGTTACTGCAAGCCTGGCATAGGTGGATCGCATTGTGATGACTGTTTACCTGGATATTATGGATTTTCGAAAAAAGGTTGTCAACGTAAGTAAAAAAAAAATAAAATAAAATGCAAATAAACGAAGAAACTGCATCCCGGAAGATTGAGGCTCTGGCATATAATATAAACATATAGTTATATACCGGACCAGTTTGAGAAGATGCAGGAAGAAGATTACAGGGAACTTAAAACATTTCACGATTCCAGCTGTCGTCTATCGTTAAACTACAAGCGGCAAACCTCGTCTTTACGATCCGCAAATTAGACAGAGCGCATAAAGAGACTATAGCGACGACGGTGGAAAATCTTGTTAAATAATAATCCTGAACTTGCAATAAGTCCATTTACCATACCCACTCGCACGATGAGAAGCTGATATTTTTTTTTCTTATTCATAGCCTGCGATACCTGCGACAAAACTGGTCATATCTGCGATCCGGATACCGGTCGTTGCATCTGCCCGAGTTTGACACTCGGCGAGCATTGCGATCGTTGTCGACCTGGTTCGTACGGACTTGTACCCGGTATTGGATGCAAGTCATGTGACTGCACTCCGGGGTCTACGAAACCCCAGTGTGACATCAATGGGCAATGCACATGCAGGGACGGATACGAGGGACTCAGGTGCGAAGTTTGCGCAAAAGGATATTACGGTTATCCACGTTGCAGACCATGCAGGTGCAACGTGGCAGGTACGTTGCAATGCAAGGATGGCAGTTGTGAATGCAACGAAAGGGGACAGTGCCCTTGCAAGGTACATATATAAATAATGAATTAATAAAATTTTTCAAAATTCAAATTCTTAGTGTGATAATTAACACTGATTTTTTCTTATCAGGATAATACTCTGGGTATGCAGTGCAATAAATGTAGGGAAGGTACATTTGGACTTGCCGAAGAAAATGCAAAAGGATGCATCGAGTGTTTCTGCTTTGGCAGATCGACTATCTGTCAAGAAGCTGGTTTGTCTTGGGGACAGAGAAGGCTGCCAAAGCCACGTATACTTTACGTAACCGATGCAGTCAATGACGTGATGGTGAGTGATAAGAAATTTTGATCTCAGGAAAAATTTGTAGACTGACGTGTCGTGGTGAAGCAGTTTGCATCAAGTGAAAAGTCAATTTGTCAAATAGTATTTTTTGCTAGAAATGTGTTTGAAATAAAAACACGTAACTATAATGAGATTTTTCATCTTTTTTTTTTCATACACTTGTTTACGTTAAGTTGAAAGAAAAATATATGCGGATGGTTAACTAAAAAAATAGTGATAATACATCTAATGGATAACATCGAACACACTGATTCATACTAATCCACTGGTATATCTCATTGATGCGCAAAGCACTTAATCTAGAAATCAGCTACTGAAATATTTTGATAAGATATCAGCAAGATAGAATCTTTTTTGTTGAACGTTGCTGTGATTGAAATTTATTGAGCGTTATTAGTGATTCAATGTATCAAAGAAAATAGGGATTTAAAATAAAACTTATGTCACTTCAGAAATTATTTTAGTTTACTTTTATCTTTAGAAATAGCATAGAGAATGTTGTTTGAATGGTTATGTCTTATGTTATATTTCAGATAAACAGATTTGGCTCAACCAGCATCCTGCCGTCTCTTAATGGAGGATTAAACGTGACGAACGGTCTCACGATCATCCCCGGCACCGAGGGTGACGTAACACTACCCTCGAGTCTGTATTACAGCTATCCACTCTACTGGCAACTACCCAAATCTTTTCTTGGAGATAAGGTAAATCCCCTTTAAGAAGCTCTCCGGCGTTCGCCTGCCTATCAAGAAGACTCTTGAGTTGAAGAGAAGTGACGAGACCGAGAGTGAAAAAGATAAAAAAGAAAAAAAAATCTCGAAGATTCTTATCGAATTAATTAATCTCTTTCTCTCCCGTACCCCTTGCTCTTATCTTACACTCTCCTCTATCACTCGTAGAATATTTATTAACTAAGCTGTTCTTTTTTCTTGTTTGACTCTAATGTTAAGGGATGATTTTTGAAAATTTTAAGGTCGTCTCCTACGGTGGTTTTTTACGGTTTGCTACTAAGACGGAAGGCGGCGATATTTTGCGCAACAATCTTCAGTATCCACTTGTGCAAATTCAGGGAAATGGCAAGCTTGTATTGGAGTACTATCTTCACTTGCCGGTTAACGATAATTATTACGAAGTCAGGTAAATATAGATATGAAAAATATCTACAAGAAAATATTTGGCCACGCGTAATAAGATAACCGGTATCCATTCTTATGATCTGATTGACATGAGATTGTTTTAATTGTTATAGATTACACGAATCTCTTTGGCAATTACAAAATAGACCAGATTACACTGTGTCGCGTGAAATTCTTATGGTAACGTTGCAAAATGTGCAGCATATTCTTTTAAAAGCGTCGGATTATTCGGAATTTACGAAAGTCACGTAAGTCATAATTGTCAAAGTAATGAATGTCTAAAAAAGTGATTAATGTAAGTTTAAAATACTTTTTTTAATATTTACAGACTTCTCAACGCAACTTTGGACGCTGCTGTTCTCACGCCTACGCATTCCCCGTTATTGGCAACGGGCGTTGAGATTTGCAAATGCCCACCAGAGTACAACAGTACATCCTGTCAAGATCCGAGCGTAGGATTTTATCGATGGTACAACAACAGTACAGCAACATCAACGATCGTGATCGATCTGATCGGCCAAGCGAGACGCTGTCAGTGTAACGGGAGATCGGAAATCTGCGACAAAGAAACGGGATATTGTCTGGTTAGCATTCAATGGATCAGAAAGAAATTGAAAATCTGTAATGTCATGAGATAAAAAAATTACAATGGCAAGAACCTAACCTTTTTTTTTTATTTATTTAGAATTGCAGAGACAACACTGCTGGCAATCACTGTGATGTCTGTGCCGATAGCTTTTATGGTCATCCTGATTTTGGAGGCTGCAAACCCTGTCCGTGTCCACATACTGATAAAAGATTTTCCAGTACCTGCATTGTACGCTCATACAAAGATGTCGTTTGTCATTGCAAACCAGGTGTGTTGCACGTTGTTCCATTTGCCATTAGAAATTATTGAACAATATTTATTCCATGCTGTCATTATATGAACAGGATATACTGGCGTAAGGTGTGAACGGTGTTCCTATGGGTATTATGGTTTTCCTACGATTCCTGGTGGCAGTTGCAAACCTTGCAACTGCAATTTAGCTGGAAGTGCAAGTGATGAATGCGATGCGGAAACTGGACAATGCAACTGCAGACCTGATTCTACTGGAAGGGATTGTTCGCATTGCACTGCGATTAGACATGTGTTTATCAATGACATTTGCACCTGTATGTACTTAGAAAATTGAAGAGCTGACTAATGCAAAATTGTTGATATTTGAATATATATTATTTTTATGCATTTCAGCCTGCAATGACAATTGCACTGGTATACTGCTTGATAATCTTAGTGCGATGGCTAACACATTGGCACTGGAAACTACTCATATTGCGAATGGTTATATTCCACCACCTTGGGAAGATTTGTCATTCATTGACTCAAATACAACTGTATTGCTTGATAAGCTTCAAATGGAAAATTTGATTAAGACTAGATTGAAAAATGTACCCTGGTACGATTACAGGAAACTTATGACAAACGCAGAAGGTTTATTGAGAAATGTAAGAAATAATATAAAACTGTATTTGATAAGGAATTGTCTAATCTATTAGAATCTGTATAGTGATTCATGACTTGTTTTTTCATGATAACTCTTATTCAAATATAACATAATCGTTGGTTCCCATCTTATCAGTTTAAACTCTAGAAGATCCATTATAATCATCATACGTCATTTAATTATGTCGAACAAGCACGTGCATATATCACACTAGAGATATCTAATCGTTATTTCTATTGATATCTTATTGATATTGATAGCAATTGATGAAAAATTAGTGATAAACACTCGATATACCTATTGATATTTTAATTGTTCTTTATTTTTATCAATTAATTTAGGCGAATCAATTAGCCGAGCGTGCCAGCATTCTTAAATCGAAAAGTGGTGATTTGAAAAATAATATCTATAGTACGCACATCGAAATTGAACATGTGAAACAACAACTGCAAGGTACTTGATCATTGATCTGATATATAATCAGCCAATTCTTTTAATTATATACATATGCTCTACGTTTAGTAATTATATTCGAAAATTTTTTTTTATTAGACACTATGGCTCAGCTTTCACAATACGGAAATGATGATAAGAAGATCGAAGTGAAAAAAGCGTTGAAAGAAGCTACTGCAATATTAAATAATTTAAAAACCGTAAATTTATCACAAAAAACAAAAGATATTCAGGCTACTCTTGAGTAAGTCTTATTTTTCTGTAAGCCTTCTGAATGTTTATAATATTATTTAATTTAATATTTTCTTAATCAATCTATTAGCGACGTCACCGACTATATCTTGTGGCTGAATTCTCAGTACGACGCGACAGAGCCTTTGATGAAAGCTAAAAAAGATGCATTGAACACTTCGAAGAAATTACATGATCTAAGAACAATTATAGAAAATACAATGGAGACATTGTTCACGTATGACGGGCTATATAATGAAATCAACATCACATTAAACGATACTAATTATCAGTGTTCACTAATACGTGGATTAAAAAACGAAATCACAGAAACGACCGACGAAGGAAAGAAACTGATTGACGAGGCAAAGGGGTTTTTCAATCATAGCCAAAATAATTTTCAGGTATAATTTACGTCTATGCTACTATAATTTGTCATATACGAATATGCATATATTGGTTTATTAATGCTTACAGGACCTTCCGGAATTACGTACAAAATTATTAAACTGGAGTAAAATTCTAAATATGACAGAAGAAATTTTTTACAGATTAAATGATGAGTATCAAGAAAAATATGTTTTGCCAGCTGTTGAGCATGCAAGAAACTTGTCTGAATTTGCCGATCGTTATGTTGGGTAATGAGCAAACACAAATAAATGTATTTACTGGAAATATTATTCGTAGAATTAACATCACTTAATAGGCACCTTATATTTGTACCAGATTGTTTGCTGAGACCAAGAACGAGGCAGCTAATCCTCTAAAGGCTAGTCAGGCTTATAAGAATATCGTTGACACACTGGAGGCTGCAAAAGTTGCAGCAATACAAGCTAAGGAAACTGCAGATGATATGTACACCAAGGTACTTGTTGCTTTTAATTATTCCAATTGTACTATCTTGTAGCAACTAATGAATTATCATTGATTCTTGCAACAGGTCTTTCCTGGAGGCGTTCACTCAAAGTCTCTGTTAGACAGTGCAATGGAAATGTCATCAAGATCATCTGAGCAATGGACGAGAGCAAAGCAGCATGAAAAGCCAGTAATCTCAGCGCGAAATCAATTGGAAGCTCAAAAGCAGGCAGTTACTGATTTAAAAGATACTTTGAATCGCACAGGAATCAAAGATAATCAAATCAATGTAAAATTACGTGAACTCAAAAGTGAAAATAAAAAGGGTAAGTATAGAGAAATAGTGAAAAATATTTATAACAATTTTTATAGCATAAAATAAATTTTTGGATTCTACACAGTCCAAGAAACGCTCCAAACAATTTTGGTTGATAATGACGAAGTGATTGAATCCATTGAGCAATCAAAAAAATTGATAGAAGATTATAAAGAAGGTACAGCGAATAGGCTCAAACCAAAATTACAAGAACTTAAAAGGGAAGGTGACTGGAAAATTAGTTTAGCTAGTGAAAAACGTGAGTTTTCCTAAAAAAATAAGTTTTTGTATAAATAACTTAAGACATGAACCTAAAATGAGACTTGAAAAAATGTTTTAGTAACCGAAGCACAGAGCAATATAAAGAAAGCTGACGCCAAGTTGATTAGTTTGACTAACGCTTCGGTGAAGAGACAAGCAGAATTTAAAAAATGGAATGACACTCTTGCTGAAAAATTACAAAATTTAAAAAATAAGATTGCTGAAGCGAGAAATACTGCTGATGGGGTATCTAATTCTATTGCGATAACTGAATATTGAAAAAGTTTTTGAGAAATTCAATTTTATTAACGAATAATTTATTTATTTCAGATACGTATCTCCTTGAAATCTGTTGAAAATAAAAAATGCGTTAGGTCCTACAGACCAGCGATATTACAACCTTCCTCAACAACGAGTATCGTACTAACATTATCAGTTAACAGTAATCAAAAAGAAGGATCTTTATTTTATCTACCAAGCAGTATTAACGTAAGATAAATAAAATATATACACACAAATATATACACAACTTCGAATTACAATAATCGTATCACCATATTGCGTAAATCACGAATCAAAATTTGACTTTCAGGACGATTTCGTGGCGCTGGAAATGATTGACAGAAGGATTAAATTCGTATGGAATGTTGGAGGAGGTACGGGCGTCATTACTCATCCGGAAGTCATCGAATCAGGTCATATACAAAATGATGATTCATGGTATCGAATAGAAGCCGAAAGGTAATTGAAAAAAAAAAGCTTAAATCTCGAGAAAACAAAAATGTCAAATATCAATTTACACACAATTAAAATACTTCATTACAGAATAAGAAACACGGGCACACTTAGTGTGCGAAAGCAGTCCTCCACGTCCGGAAGGTACCTACCGGTAGTGAACTCCACAGATCCCGAATACGGCCGATTTGACGTTATATCAACCGATCGCATATGGATTGGTGGAATTCCTGAGTCTCAAAGAAGACCCAAGGAATTATTAGCTAGCAATGGTCTACCTTCTTGCGTTCACCAGGTCATCCTGGATGGACGACCAGTTGGACTTTGGAACTTTATAACAACGGCACCAGACAAGGCGTGTCAGGCTTGCATGGAGAGGTAATACGTTATATTAATTAAAAAGCAATGAATCTGCTTTTAATCAATACTCCTGTCATTATTGATTTTTGTCATTTTTTGCAGCCCTAAAGATGAAGTTAATGAAAATGCATACAGTTTTAATGGCGATGGCTATTCGGTGCGCAAAAGAGTTCCCACTGGCCCATACAATAAGTATATGTTTGGGGTATCAATCAATTTCCGGACATTTGATGAAAATGCATTGCTATTCTTAACTATTAACCAGAACAATGTAGGTTTAGAGAATAATATAGAAATCAAGTTAATCAAAGATTTAAATATATATTAATTACTAATCCATATCTTCTGCATTATCAGAGTCAACATGTTATGATTTATCTACGCGAGGGTCGCGTCGTCTTGCACATTGGTTACGGCGGAAATGTCAGTATGGAAATGTCATCGACCCACAAATATAATACCGGAAATTGGACAGAGGTTGGTGTATTCCGCCAGTACCAGACGACGAAGAATATTGAAAAATGTCGTCTCAGCGTTGGGGGTGAAAATGATACAAAAATTGGAGCGCCGACTCCACAGCCTAAGAAGAATGACATCCCTGATCTTTCACAAGCTCTATATTATATTGGGGGTTTGCCACCTAGTTTTCGAAGTAATCGATTAATGTTGCCGTCTCAAGTTTCATTCTTGGGATGTATGTCGAATATTGTTATACAAGATGGATACGATCCAATGGCTGAAAAATATTACGGCATAGAGCTAAGTTGTGAAAATAAGGTAAAGGATTGGGATTGAACGGTGGGATATTGAAATTAGTATTTTAATTATATTAATTATTATCTATTCATTTTTTATAGCCTTTACGAATTGTCGGATTCTATGGCAACGGTTACTTGGAGCATCGTTCGTTCACATTAAAGAAAATATCATCCGTCATTAATTTCACTTTTAGAACTATGCAGGACACAGCCATACTTTTGTTGTCAACATTCCAAGGACAGGAGGAACGACTAAACAATATTCAAAATGCGGACGAGGATTCGAATGTAAGAATTATTATAAACATATTTTCTTAATTTATAGATACAAAATGACATTATGATTTTGCAGAAAAACAGCTACTACTCGGTCGCCATTGTCAATGGGCAAATTCAAGTGCGAATGAATGCCGGCAAAGGGGAAATGATTGTTCAGACTAATAATACTTTCAACGACGGAAAGTATCATGCAGTAACAATTATAAAAAAAAGAAAGGATGTGGAATTGAGAGTTGATGATGCTTATCAAGGTAGTGGCAGATTACCAACTGGCGCCGCCATAAGAGCACCGGATTCCAATGGCGGTTTATATTTTGGTGGTTTACCAGCTTTGATTAATAATACAAAAATAGTGACTACAAGTATACCTTTATACGGTGCAATAAAGGATGCAATTTTCAATGACGAGTAAGTTAAAAATTTCAAATTATACAATTGTCTCAAGTTCTATAATCACTCATACACCTTTAATGACAGAATACTGAGATTCGACGAGGCCACCACTTTCGACCATGCCCTAATCGGTCGTCCAGGTCCCAGTATGGGTGAAGATCCTCAAAATTACGCCCCATCGGCATCTCTGTCCCGTGGGATGTCAACCCAGCCAGAAGGTTGTCAAAAAGTACCCTACTATTCCCTAGAACCGGGTGCCCTTAAGTTTGGTGACAAACCTCACAGTCACACCCAGCTGTACCTAAACTTCAAAAAATTCTGGGAGAAGAAATACGTAATTGAATTTGATTTTCGCACGTACTATCCAAACGGTCTGCTCTTCATTACACCGGTAAGAAAATAGAAGGGTAATCAAAACATTATAAAGCACACGGCACCAGTTAATTCATTAATAATTTCAGGGGCTCAAACCTAAACCCTATCTTATGGTTGTCATCCGTGATGGTCAACTGTCATTGTTAGTAAAAAGTAAACAGAAGAAGGAGATCTTGTTTAGAACACCATTCAACAATGGTAACTGGCATCACGTAGTGATCAGCCACGAAGACAGAAAGCTAACATTAGTCGTTGACACACAATCGCCTAGAACAATCAAAGTCCCCAAGAAGATAGGACTTGCATCGATGATGTACATAGGGGGCCTACCAGAAAACGGTACACCCTTACCTGAACAAGTTGTTGTGAAACTGGAAACCCTAAAAGGATGTATGAGAGGATTGCGCGTCAACGGAAATATCTACGACATGGTTGGTTCCACCAGTAGAGCCTACAACGTGGGTCAATGCTTCCCCAGTGTTGAGAGTGGTGCATATTTCCAGGATGAAGCTTATGCAATTTATAGTAAGTCGACAAAGAGCAATGTACAATCCTAAGGTACTAACAGCGGAGTAGTGGAAAATTATTAATACAATTAATCTATATTTTTATAGAGAGAGACTTCGAATTAGGTGCAGTACTGGAACTTGAGTTGGAGTTTCGAACCTCTGAACTGTCTGGTGTACTTCTTTCGATTACTGCACCAGGTGGTTCGCCATCCATGTCTTTAGAATTGAACAATGGTAAAGTTATAATGTCTGGGGACCTGGGAGACAACAATCCACTGTATGTCGAACAGCACTTTCCTAATCCTTATGTAGTCTGCGACAACAGATGGCATAGAATTCAGGCTGTTTATAATGACGAAGAATTGGCATTGAAAGTTGATGAATTAGATCAGAAATATGGATTACCAGCCAATGTAAATTATCACTTTATAGGATCCACAGCATCTACTAGTCCTCTGTACATTGGTGGATTACCCGGTAAGAATATTCTAATCCAACCTCTTCTATCATATCTTAGAATATAAATTTAAAAATTAAAATGATACATATATATTGTATTACTTACAGCATCAGCACCGAAGGGAACGTTAATAACACGAGATCACTTCAATGGATGCATAAGAAACGTTATGATAGGCGGAGAAAGACGAGATTGGACGGACATGGCTGAACTTCACAATATCCACTTAAGTTCCTGTCCGATTCAATAGCCGATAGTTCTAACGTGAATTCCGGTACGACGGACAGAATTTATAAAACAAAAATATTATAAAATAGTAATCGTACATGTGAGTCACGTTTTAACTCGCCGGGGTGTAGTGCCATAACGCGAGAAGATTAATCGCGAAGAAACTAGAGAGAGGTAAAAAGATCCGTATTAAAGAATTAAGAAATAAACGAAAAAAAATTAATTTCCATATCTTTAAGACGTAAGACTTAAAACGAAGCCAAAAGATGCTAAGCCGTGAACGAAAAAAAAAACCAAGAGTTTCATCTCGAATTTGAACGTGATTAACGAATTAATGAACTATATTATCCTTCGCGCTCCTCCAATCGTGTAAGTCGCAACTTTTCTCTCTCACAATAACAGATTAAAACGTAACCACATGGAATCACGTAAAAAATTGATTCTCATCATCACATTGACAAATAAATAACATACTCGCGTAAATGAGCATTAATATGTATAGTAGCAAGATCACTGCCATATATAGTTTAGTATAATTATCGTCCACCGTTAATTAAGTCATTGACACTGTACATCAGTATTTAATATTATTATTTATTATCGCTAATGAAGACGCGTAGAAGAGGGAACACGGCCTGCGCATGCGCATGAGCTTGCTCGGGACAAAAACTAGAAATTCTATTTTCTACTTTTATAATTAATCCTAGAGTTTCACAATCGGCGACACTCAAATTAGTCGCGCTTTATATAGTATATATATATTTTTTTTAAGTATAAGCAAACGTCACAATCCGCATTTGAATATTGACGATTGTCCCGCGCAAAGACTGCGCGCGCATACTCGTAATGATAAATAAATTTAATTAAGGTAGAAACACGATCAGAGAATATTTTAGTATTTATACTTGCTACTTCTTGATACTCCTCGAAATGTAATATATTGTATTTGCACGTGAATTAACAACGCCGACGGTTGTCGCTCTAATGTGTAAGAGAACAAATAATATAGAATGACAAAAAATACAGCAACAAAAAAAAGATCAAACAAAAATTCAATCAAGACTCTTTCGTACAACTGCAAACACTCCTGTAATCCTGATTTTCAATTAATGAAACTACGTCGAGTATGTTTGCCAATGGCAATCACGAACAGACTCTGTAATTAGAGAATTACTCTGCTCACACTGTACAAATACAAGTCGCCCACGTACGTACGCATTTAAATCGAAGAATGTCGATCGGCTGGGTTATTAATTATCTTTTTTATTCATGACATTTCGCTGCAAGATGCTAACAGTAAAATATGACCGAAATCTTACTTGTTGGTATTTCCTTAATAAATATATCATCGGGTAGTAGTAGGTTTGGTTTATATGTATATAAAAACATAATATTTACAGAGACATGGATCAAAATTGAAAAATCATTACGTGACGAAGTTTCACGATGACGATTAAAAATTAAGAATTATTACATAAGGGTAATCGGTTTATCATTAGTAAGCGCGCGGTTACTGTAGCGTACAAACACACGTCGTACCTAGAATTGTTTTAATCATTTTTTTTGTTTTCATACTTCACAATTTTTCCTTTCTCCTTCTCGCATTTACGTTCACGTGTACTCTCTCTTTCTCTTGCCTGTGTTCACTATCGAACGATCTTATGGTATTTATTTAAACCCACGGTAAATTCCATACACAAGAATTACGCCGTACAGATCAGCTCATTATTAATATTACATTTCATTCTCTCTCGCGCATTCTCTTCTATCCCATCTCTCTCTTTCTCTTTCTCTCGAAAAAATATAAATATCAAGCACAAAGCAGTCACTGCTTCCCAGCTACATTGGCTTCCGTTTCCGATCATCAACTGATCACACGCACTCTCATCTCTCACATTAAACTCTTAATATTAGTGACTATATTTATTAATTCACTTCTCGACTTCATGCTTCGTTTTCACCATTTTATCTATCTGCTTGCCTTGCATCATTACTAGCTGTCACCGCTACAAAGCACTTGGACTCGTCGCGGCTCGCGCATTGTCATTGGCCAAACAGTAATGGAAAGGAAGGGAGAGACTTGTATTAAAAATAAAAGAACAGAAAATTTAGATACAAAAAAAATTAAATTATACAGTTCAACGACGCCAACGCTTCATTAATCAATATTGTCAATTCGGACTGTTTTAAAGTTTCTTCCCAGCAAGCACAATACATATGTAACATGCATCTTATAATTTTTCATTCATTTTCATAACGTCAACATAACAGCACTGTACATTGACGTTATACATCTGAGTGTGAAATTACAAATAACATACACGTCACACGTAATATTATATTTGCTTGGTTCTAGATTTACTTTGTTTTTCGTTATCTCAACCCCAGCACCGCCTTTCCGCCTATATTCCAAAAATTGTTATCAACGTGAGAATTCTCCCCCACGTCACTCGGTCGCTTGTTTTTCTCTTTTCTTTTTTTTCACTTTCTTCGCCAATTTTTTTCATTTCTCTTTTGTCTTCCCTCTCGACCGCAAGAAGCGCGTGTCGATTACATTTACATTACACGAGAGCGGAGAGATAAATTTTTCAATATGAATATTTATAAATGATCGACGGATTCCATTTTCTTGTACAATCATCGTACATACATTTTTTAGCTCGGTCATGGTTTAACGGCGCATCCGATACAACGCAGTGCGCATTTATATTTTCGACGTAGCAATACAACAACAACAGCAACGGCCGACATTCCGCTTTATCAACGACAAAATATAATTAGACTTTGCTGTACTCTATCTTGACACCAGCCACTGGGCCAAATTGTGGAGAAGATGAGGATCGATATGTTGCGCAAATATTTTATTTAAGAATCGAATACGCCTCGTTTTGTAATACGCCCACGCAACGGATATCCATAAATGTCAGCTTTCTTAATACTGGTACGTATTATTTTCGTACTATTGTTTTGACATTAAATAAAATTTAGAAAAAAAATATTGACAATAATACCTAATTCCAGGTAGAGTATCAATTGCTGGAAAAAGTCTGACGTTTTGCATGGACGTACTACAGTCTTATGCTTTTCTAGCACTAAATATCTCGCTTGCTCGGCGCATATCGAGCGGCAGAATTTTCTTCGTGAAAAAATATTAAATACAAAAAAAAGTAATAGTTATTTTGCTTCTCTCTCTCTCTCTCTCTCTCTCTCTCTCTCTCTCTGTCTGTCTCTCTCCATTTTTGGTATTGAGGCTTCAAATTCTGCGATAATCGATCGCTACACCCAAATCCAAAACAACCCCACTGTCACCCCTCGACCCGGCGAGGATCGTCTCTACTATCTATGGCACGATACACAGTTTTGTCTTATCGTTAGTCACTCTACAACCTAATACAATTTTTCTTCTAGTCCCTTGTCATGTACGCAAACGTGAAAAGGCCGTCGCATGCCTCTTCTTCCTCGCCAGGGACGCGAGGATTATCCTTTTTTTCCTCCCTATGCTTCTAGTTTCTTTGTCAAGATTTAACGCAACATCCCCTCAACGTCCTTCGAACACCTCGTAGTTCAGAGACCAGTGATCCTGTTAGCGCGCAAGTGTTTCTATTATTTTTGTTCAAAAACGCAAAATACTGACACAGCAATACTGAAAAGCAGGCCCATTGTCAACAATTGGCATTGTTAAAAAATATGACATAACTTCACTCTTATTATTAATACGCGACACGCTCACCCACTCAGCCAATAACAGTTCGGCATACGGTCATACAGAAAAAAAATACACACCAATCAGCGAAAAGAGATCATCTTTTGATCATTTATTTTTTCCCCGCGTCTCTTTCACGACACGCGGAAGAGGGTTTTGTCATTTTATTTACTTTCTTTTATCCATCATAAAAAAAGTTATTCTCGCCCGGATTGACTGCAAGGCTGATTTGGGATTTTTTGTTCTTCCTTTCTCTCATCTCCCCCTTATCTGTCCTTCTTCATTCTCGTTAAATGCGATCGACTTATTTATTTACAAAACTACCTTCGCCTCACGAATTGTTCTCATGTTCTCGCACCTTCGTATTCTCACCCACATCACCCCGTCCACCATCTCATCGACCAACAAGCACAAAATACAAATTACACTAATTCACCAACAACGGTCCAGCACTTGCGCGAAGAGAAATGAGCGCGATATTCGACTGCCATTAATTCAAATTGGATTGTTATCATCATTAAATCCTAGCTCGATAGCCTAGAGATCGCAGTAGACAATTGTCAACAGATATAACGGTCCATTTGTTGGAATCAAGATTTTATCAGTATTCCTCTTATCAACACATCCATTCATTGAATAACAAATTCCACGATTGGTACGACGATGAAAAAGGTCTTGTCTTTTTTTTTTTACATAATTTTTTCTATGCCTTAATTTTACTCTACATAATTTCCATCATCGAAAGGCACACGAGATAATCTTGTGTGTCCTTTTGAAACCGATTGAATTTAAAAAGATCTCAAGTGACAATGCGTCGTCACGTAAAAATTATATCTACGTGACTTTTAAATCTTGTGCAGTGAAAATAACAAATTGTCGCATCGCACACTTCATAATCAACATAGCGGTTTACACAAGTCAAAAGAGTTAGTCCGTAGAGAAATATTGGAACTAACGAGAACAAAGAATTCCTAATCATAAGATACTGATAGTCGTGTTACACGACAATCGGTGCTGACACCGACAACCAGATCTTAATGGAAGATGGTGGACGAGAAGGAGGAAGAATTAAGAATAGGACAAGGTAGAAAGGAGGGAGAGAGAAAGCAAGAGAGAGAGAGAGAGAGAGAGAACAAGAACAGAACATACACGATATACAAGGAGCGATTAAACAAAAAGAAATCGACAAAATGGCATAAAAGAACAAAATCCTAGAACGCAGTGTAATATGTAGTATACATATGTATATATAATGCGGACCCATTAAGTGAGTCGCGTGTCTCGTTTTGGTGCAGGCAAGTCAGCACCGATCTCAGGTATCCCGAACCTTATAAAATTGACTAAGAACGCAACGTTTGCATTAATTTAATATGGGCCTGTATTAAAATAGTAACTATGAACAACAGAGGGCATAGTAGCGTAATGTTAGGTGCGACACTGGTGTAAAACTATATGACGAGAGCCATATCTTTCTTGTTCGGTAGATTGACCTTTTTACCTTGCCAGAGGCTGTTGTGTATCGTGAAGGCGTCTATGGTTACAGTCAGATGCTTCGTGTGAACTTGCGAGAAGCACTTGCCGCCAGAATTGTATCTGGAAGGGAATAAAGAACAAAAATGCCTGATAAGAATCGCAGTACCTAAGATCACAGAAAGCAAGGATCATCAGGAGTGAATGAACTTACTTGAAAAACTTGTCGAACATCCGGTCGTTAACCTGCTTTGGTCCGGTACCATAGAGCTTCGAGACCTCTTCACCGTCAGGGCAGTACGAGTAGAGTGCACGAAATTGGCAGCCAGCATCCCGGAACAAGATCAGGAAGTGCTTGCTCTCGGATCTTGCGATTTCCTCGAGCACGCGTCTCTTGGCTTCCCTGTTAACCGTGCCCGGAAATACGCAATACTCCACGGCGTTCAGCATTATTCCACGGTTGGATTTTGTCGTGGGTTGTTTGTACAGTCGTGGACCTAGTTTAAGACACGGAAAAACGTTATTACTCCCAGTGAATGGCTTAGGAATGAAATGCTCAAGTTTTTACTTTCAACTCACCATTGTAATCCATCATCGAACTAGGCGTGCTGCTGATGTCGCTACTTCCGTCATCGTAGACTCTTCTCTTCGTCATGAATCCTGGTGGCAAGGAACCTGGACCCGAGGGCGATGGCAGGTGTCTCATACCACCTACACCAGGACTCGGTGCTCTCCGTGGTGGCGTTGATGTACCCAGACCACTATCCGAATCTATATAAAGACAAAATATCATTTTCATTGGTGTTACCAATTTTTACATAAAATTTCAATACTTGAAGATTGATCGTGAGACGTCAGAGGAACGTTCATCGGATCATTTAGAATGTTTAGAACTGATAAGCTTAATTTTTCCTTTATACTTTTTTCATTTCAATTCTTTATTAGCCCTTGCTTGATTCCTTTTACCAAATTGATATATGTATGTAAAAGAGAAAGACATTCCATTGAATTATACCAAAAGATCTTTGGGTTAACCTTCTGTTAGTTTGATGAATGACAGAGTCATTTTTAATAGTATATTAGTCACATATTAGGACTTGTGAAATGTATACATAGAATTTTATTAATTTAGTCTACAATGTGTACAAGCGTTCACTGAATATTTATGAGACAATATTTTATTCTTGAAGACAATGTGCTTCTTACTGTCCAAATAATTTTGGTTACTCTTCTCCTTCTGATTTAACTTATCCAGAGGCACAGTGGTACACAATGTAATGTAGAGTTCTTATTATTTTTAGTGAAAGAAAAAATTACAGACAAATCACTATATTCCTGTTTACATTTGATTTCAATAGGAACTAGATGATCCTAGAATTTTATTTAAATGGTCAACTAGTAGCTAGCAATTTAAACTAGACAAGTACGAAACGTTTGTACTGTATATGAGATACTACAGGGTACTTGCTTCTTATATAATAAATAAGTACTGGGTCCTTGATTCTCATCTAGGAAGGTACGACTTGCTTTTGAGAAACTGTCTAATTTTTTTCACTACTCGAGTTACTAAACAAAAATTATGTGGGTAGGTACGATGCTAATGACATATTCACAGGGTATAACAAAAAATTAATTTCTGTAAAGCTCTTACTCGAAACCATGGTATACACTGAGAAAAATTTTACAAAAAAAATATATCACTACATATTGGAATGACCCAGTGAATTTTGCCATGACGAATCGCACTCCCAATATAAATGTAAAAACCTGGAAACAAAAGGATATACTGGAAAGTATATGCATATAAGACAAACGTAAGGATATGAAAAATTTGTACAAGACCTAGATGGGAGGTTAGTATGAGGAAATAACGAAGTTTGAAAAAACCGGAACCACCGACAATAATCTGAAAGACATTGAGAATACCAGGAAAGAACCACAACCAGTGCTGTACAGCTTTAAGCCCATCGAAGCTTTGGAACATAATCGTAGCCAACCTTATATAGCAAAATAAATATATATTAAAAAATTATGAAGATCAGAGTTCCACCAAGAATCGTATACAACAGCACGAAAAATCACCAAAGAACAAGAGAAAAATTAACGAGATGAACGAAAAGGTCCATGTACACCAGACAAGAGCGTAGACAAAAATTCATCGTGGAACTTTAACCTCAAAAGCATTTAAAATGTGCTGACAATTGTACGTGTAGTATATGTGCAAAATTACATATAATCATTAATGTATAACTGCAACCTTAGTGCTTGAATCTGCCACCATGCCACTACGTGTAGTACAAAGTGCTAAGTAGCCTACGACAATTGATAAACGTGTAGTTACAAAAGGGGAGTAATAAAGACATAAAAAAGGAGACTTTGACACGACAATAGAGAGACAGGGATGGTTTCTCTTTTTTTTTAAATATTTGTATATATAATCACTGTTGCTTATTGCAAGACAAACGAAAAAAGAACAAAAAAATAATATGAATCTCTCATATAGAGAAAATGATGGTGGGAGGGAATAAACGTATTCCAAGTCACTGGTTGCTTCTTACCACACAAATTCATCAAGGAATTAGATTTTCGTCCCTTAAAGTTTTGGTAAGACGGGTATTTAGGCCTGCCTCTAACCTGTTGCTGAGGCTCCTGCGCATCTGCAATAATGCAACGTTTGCGTTGTTACACTTCGCACGGCACGTACGACCAAATCATAGTAGTTTTAAATTAAACAGGGTATTGAAAAAAAAAAATAAAAAAATAGGGTCGACAAGGGAAAACACGGCGTTCAGTCATTGCATCGAGAATACGATTACAAGCAACTATGCGATATCCACATATAGACACGTTCAAGTATAGAAAAGATATAAATGTAAGAAAGATACAGAGAAAAAAAGATATGTTTATGGGCTTGGATCGGGGAACGGGGGGAGGGCTGGAGAACGATGAAAAATGATATTCAGAAAAAACGAATGAAGATTTACGCTAATCAATCAAGTAGCCGGTGTGCAGTACGGTGCAGAATAACGTTGCGTTCCAACTGAAAGATAAAACAAAGAGACAAAAAAAGGTACTTTCTTGAGTCTCCAACTACAAAGGCGCTACTTCAAAGTTCAATTCATACCCTTTAAACAGAGAAAGATTAAAATAATAAATTAAATTATAATTGTAAGAGAGACACAAATAAATGATAATACAGCAACCTCATTACTCAGTCGCTTAATAACGCAATTGAGAAGCTAGGTAAATGATTGTTTTTCAAACGTTTCGCTTCGCACTTTACAGCCAATATGTTAGTTCATTTTTGCTTTATTCATACCAGATAGCCAATCCGTGGGACGAAGCCTACTTTCGTCGAGTCAAATAATTGTCAAAAGGAATTACTGATTTGGTTTTGTTTGCATTTGTTTTTGAAATCAGTTTCGTGGAAACGTGGATCGTACACGTTCTTATGGTACTTTGATATTTGGTATTTAAATAATAATTATAAGTGACAAACAAGCGGGTGTACCGGGTTTGAAAACTTACCACGTGATGTCTTGTAGGAACTGCGACGTCCTAGTTGATTTACACTTCGACATGGGGACGAGCCTCCACCGTCATCCGGTGAATCTACGGAAGATACTAAAATAGGACATTGGTGTTACGCACTGTTAGTTAAACATTTCTGATTGTTTCTTTATTATCAGGTGATTCTCATCATCTACATTCTCTCTCTCTCTCTCTCAAAGAGGAAAGAAACAAGCTATACAAGAGCTAGACCAATACTTAAAGAAGAACATGCAGATTCAAGTAGACAGTTAGGGTTGAAGTAGTGACATGAATATTATTAATTAGAAGGAAAAAAAAGTTCATTTTGAAAAAATAAAAGTGCCACAACTATTACTATTATCTACTGGTACGAGTACAAGTGTCCTAATAGTTTTATCTGGAGTATATATCTGAACAATATATCTGGATGTTGTACGTTAAGAATTTTTTTCCGAAATTAAATTATTCATCGTGTTATTGCGACTTCTTTCAATCATTCTTTATTCAAAGGTTGTTGTTTTACTCTTTGATTTCTCCAGGATATCCTGTAATGGCGAACTTTTTTTTCTTCGGTTTATATGACGGAATATTGTTTATCTTTAATTTAAAAAAATAATAAGAGGCGAGTGATAGAGTGTGTGTAGTGCATACCCCTGAGACTGCCACCCTGATAAAGGGACCCGGAACGCCGTTCGTCGAGGTGGGCGGCAGTAAGACTGTCCTGCGAGCCTCGGTAGTAGTCTCGCCTCATCGTCGGCGACATCAGCGACGCTATAGTAAGTGTGTTAGTGCAAAAAAAAATCAGCTCGTGTTTTCTATCCTACTGTAATTAGACCACGCGTTGAGAATTGACAATCGCGAGGGATCTTGACGGAATTATAGCTACTAGTGCAAGAATTGACACTGATAAGAGAAGAAAACGACATTAAATTGTAAGGAAACGGAAGAAGTGACAACTGGTGGATTAGAAAATCTAGAGCTTTTTCTTGTGTTCCTTTTTCTTGTGATTATGTTACTTGATGGATATAGTATCACGGTGAAACATCGATGATGGATAATTCAATAAAATATGTCAAACAAAATCGGTTCTTACTGGGAATTAAACGGAGATCGGTTAACGCTCATTAAAAATTTGCCATGCAAAAAAGGTAGAGCGATGCAGTTGCAACATCGACGAAATCTTTACTATTGTCAAATAATAAAGCACAATAATTGTCAATGTGTTACCACGCTAAACGACGTCAAGATACTTGGGAACTGGATTGTTGCTTTACCAAAGGAATTAATTTTTATCCAGTTCCTAAGAGATAACAACAAAAGCGTTTGTGCTAAATGCGAAAGAACAATACTCGCGTATTTTGAACTTACCTGTACTGAGATTTGAGGAAGAGCCTTTCTTTCCGCGACTCGGTGTCAATACACCGGAATCCAAATCGGCACCAGCGTCCCCGTGAATCGTCTTTGGCCGCGGACGACCCGACGCAGTCTTATTCCGCAGTTTGGTTGGTTTTATAGCGTTCAGTAACTCCTTGTCAAGTACTTTGCCCTATAACCCGGAAGAAAGAAGCAGCGGTTAAGGAAATTTTCCAATACTACTAATAAAACTAATTAAAACCCAAACTATGAAGTACCTCTCTTTCGGCCTCCTCGATGGCCTTTTTCAATTTATACTGTTCCAAAATGGCAGCTCTTCTTTGTCTATCGTCCTCCTTCTTTCTAGCTCTCTCTTCCTCTTTAAGCTTCTCCTGTTCCCTGCGTGCCTGCGCTTCCGCTTCCTTCCGCTCCTTCATTTCCTCCTGCTGCTGCCGTCTCTGCAGCGACAGCAGCATTATCCGCTCTTTCTTTCGCTCCATCTCGTCCAGGGAATTCTAAAGAGATAAACATCACATATAGAATCTTTGCAAAAAAATGTCCAAGTATACAGTGAAAATTTTTAAATCTAATCTACACTCACAGGATCCGGATTGGTCAACTGATTTCCAATGACAAGACCAACCCCGGTACCAGCAGCCTGCCGTCCCTCAGCACTGCCATCCCGCTGTCGTTCTCTCTGTCGTTCACGTTCCATTTCCTTCTGCAATTCCCGATCCCTCATTTCCTGTCTCTGCTGTTCTCGTTCTTCGGCTTGTCGTAGTCGCTCCCTCTCCAAGTCTCGCTGCGCTTCCATTTGCCTCTGTCTTTCAGCTGCACTGGCAGGAGGAGACTCGGGTCGTACCGTGAAGTCTTCCTGTTCTATATACGACGACACGCTTCTCTCCTATACAAAAACAAGAACAAATTCAATGTTAATAAATGCAATCCTAACCAGTATAAGAATGAAACAGCGTTTAAATTTATTCAGCTACCTTCTTAGGCGATGCTCTCTTAACCCTGAGCGTCGGTTTGGGCTTCTTGGGCGCATCATTGTCAAAGGAGATATAAAAACCCTTCTCGCCTGCGTCTGTTGGATCGAGTGGCGTCACTTCCGGCGTCGAGGATGGCGGTGGCGTCGCCTCTCGTAACGACGGATGAGGTTGGAAGGAATTTCGCGATATCGGCGGTCTAGTAGGAGACGGTATTCTGTACGTTCGACTGCCCGACGTGATGTGTAGACCTCGTATACCTTGGGCGAGATCATCATCATTCCCTGGAAAAATCAAAAGCGTCAAACAGTTAAGATACGTGCTCCTTCTCAACCAGCCGCATATTCCAAATAATTAAAGAACTGTCAGACTTACCAATAAAGGAAATATTTTGAGGTTCCATATCGTCGACGGGAGGTGCCGGTACCGGTGTGTGGAGAACAGCAGCTTGACGTTTCTCGGTGGGGCTCTCGCATGTGATTGGAATATGATGTACAGTCGACCTCTTCGGCTCTGGACTCTCGCTCATCAGTTGACTTATTCGATGAACCTGAGGAACGATCGACGTCTGTAGTGAAGATACCGATTAAGGTCGAATGTGCACCAAAGCGATTCATTTCGTTGAGATGAGAAAGAAAGAAAATTAAGAATCACGAAAGACTTAAAAAATAGTTACAGTAACATGAGACTCAACGGTACGAGTAGGTCGTGTAAAAATTAAAACAATCCCAGTTCACCAATAAAATCCATATTATGTAAACTTCAATTTATCACCATCAGACACTTCACTTGTTCTTAATAACAACACCATTAATGTACTATCCGCTTGACAGCCAGGATGGTCAACTGGTTTGGGTATGTAGTAAAAATATCTCTTACAATGCACATAGGAACAGAAAAACGAACCTCGCTGCTGTAGCTATGCGAGCTACTTGTACTGGAGGAATAGAAGAGATACATATTATTTAAATGAATAAATGTATCAGAAAAGGCAAAGTGTGGGCTCCGCTCGAACCGTAGGTGTCCAGGTATCAGAATACAAGTGTGGGAAGTCTCGGCCATGTTGGGTGTCAACAACGACTGTCTATAAATGTGCATTACATCACCAACTGGTTTCACGCATAAGATACACTGAAACGCGTTTGCAACGGTAGTGGACAGTGTTACTGACTGGTAGAGAGATCTTTCGTGTGTATTCGCCATAAACCAGCTACATACAAGTTACTTTCATTCCGTTCGGGCACCGTGAAATTCAGAAGCGTAAGGGCACTGGTGATGCACCTGTCTGCCTATGTACATACGTCCTTCCCATACTAGATATAGGAGCACGAGATACTTCGCGGTATTGTTAACCTTTCGCATACAAGGTAACTTCCTCCTAGCAGAAGCGCCCATGCGCGAGGATAAGAAAAAAAGTAACATTTACAGAAGCATCACTAATTTAGTTTCAGCCCAGCTAGTAATATCTGCTTAGAGATGGGAAGTCTGATGTTCTAAATTTCAATTTACGCATCGTATCCAACTAATCTACAATTCTCTTAAATTGTTCATGATTTATGGGACGTAGGACGATGCACTTACGGCGTTACGATGTTGAGGACTAGCTGACGAAGGCGGTGTTTGGTTGAAAAGGGTTGCTGGGCTCGGATACGCAGCTGGTGGATGATTCATTTGATTATTACAGAGACTATGATCGCCACCGTTGAGATACCTCTGCTCCTGAGAAGTGTCGTGGTGGAGTACAAATCCTTTTTGCTGAGGCGATTGCGAGCCCCAAGTTATCGTGTCTTGATATAGACGGGGATCTTGTTGATAAACTGTAAAGAGATTAAGAAACAATTGGGATCAACGGTCCAGTCAGCATCCTCATAGAAGTGCAACAGGTGCTTTGGCCCAGGATGTACCTGTTGGCTGTGGACTGTATCGAGAGTCAGGATTCTGCTGATAACCAGCCGCGGCCATTTCATTTGCAAGGCTCTGGCCAATCGGTGGTTGTCTCCAGGTTCGTCTCTGGATTTGCGGCTGATCGTGGAGATAAAATTGTGACTGCTGACTGTCCTGTATTCTCGGTGTCATCGGGTTCATTGGGGGAATTGCGTAATTCTAATTAGACAGATGAAACATAACGTCAGAATAAAAAATTATACACTTGTGCACGGTATACATTGGGTTTTAAACGTTCGGATCAAAGTGTAAGGACCTGCATGTGTTGCTGACTGAGACTCTGCAATTGTTGTAGCTGCTGCTGCATCTGCTGCTGATGTTGACTCATCAGGTGTTGCTGTTGTATTTGATTTTGCTGACTGGCAAGTCTCTGGATGTCTGCCTGAATTTCACTAAGGCTGCTATTCATCCTGTGACAATTTAACGTAGGTCTTACGAATCAGTAGGATGATCTAAGACTTTTTTTTTGTTATTTAAGATTCGACATGACACCGTTACGATTACGTGATACTCACTGAGATATGGACTGATGATATTGATCCAGGTCCATGTTCTCGATGTCAGGCGTTCTTCGTGTTTCGATGAAAGGAGCGCTGCCATCTTGCTCGAGCCATTTGTGTTCGACGTCCCGGACGTCCTCGCTAATTTCCTGAATTGTTCCAAAAAAAAGAAAGAAAAAATAGCAATCAATCAAAATAATGATCCTGGACCGATTCGAGTCACTGAAATTTTTAGACTTTGTACAGCTACAGGTATGCACTGATAAATTCGTTATTGGAAGAGACAAATAAGGTGTATTGATCAACGATTGACTTACATTTTTATTTCTAATAAATCATTTTGATATCATCGCTGTCACGGGTTTGCACACTGACGGTGCGACTTGACGGTGTTACTCGAAAAAATAAATCCTTCACTGTAGTTTTTGGCAGATCATCATCGGACTCCACGTTATCGTTGAACATTTTGAAATAAATTATAGTTTCTTCATCGGAATCAGACTCTGTCACTTCCGTTTCCGCCCGAGGAAGTTGCAGAGTCTCATGCGCACTGTGTACTTTATTAAAACGTAAAGTACTACTCGAAGAATTGGGACTGACAATATGTGACAGTTCTGTGTTAACTTTGCTTGACATAGATTTCACTGCTGTTTCGTGATCGATTATCGTATAATCGACGTTATCCACAAATTTATTAATAGAATCATTAGAAGCAGCAACAACCATATTCTGCCTAAATTTTCCTTTAAAACATTCTAACCACTTGATGCCCTTCCATTGATTGCTAACGCAGAATTTCATGGGTAGAATGAATGATATGAGAAAAAATATATTGTCAACTGTACGACTAAACATTTTCGAAAATTTCTTTTCCAAAACCTAAATCTGCGTCAAATAATTTGCAAAATACTGCCATTCTTTTTTTTTGGTATACCTATCACAGCCTACTAAGAACAGAGCACTGTGACAGTTTCAAATCTGAGTTCTGTCAACTGATCAAGGTACCTAATTCATGAAAAATGATAAAGATCGGCTAAAAATGTACAGTGTACTATTATATAGTGTCAAAGGTCAATTAATCTCTTCCAATAAAGTGCTGTTTACCTGTAGATGCACAATCGTCGAATGGAACAACCTGCTCGACGAACGATACAAGTAAGTTGGAAGAACAATTCCACAAGCAATTGCTCATATTTTCTTATCAACGAAGCCGCGGACTTGGTGACAGCGTTTGGGATAAAGGTCTAGGACGAAAGTCCATGGAGTAGCTATTTCTCCTTTTGTTTGATCAATATCGCATCTTATGTAACTACAAAAGACGTCGGGACGTCGTCCCAGGTATCTCTTACTTTCGCGTCTATGCAATATTCGGAAGACTAGACGTCTTTCGGATGACTAAGAGAACAGAAATGCACAGAAATCAAAAGTATGACAGATGAGGAATAAAATATCAAGAAAAATTAACATCGTACTCGTATTCGTACAATTTTTCTCGTTACTGTCAAATAATTTCAACGCTCGCTAAGGTAGCTTGCGGTGACTGAGAGAGGAGTTGAAAAATAAAATTCAAAAAAACAATAACAAAAACGTGGGAAATGATATATCAGACTGATGAACCATCACCAAAGTGAATTACCGCAATTCGGGATGACACGAAGAGCTGCGTTCGATTGGCAACTTAAATACAAGCATGCAAAGCACGAAGAACAATAATAGTAAGGCAAATAAGTAACTAAGCACAGCAACCTCCTACCAGCTCTAGGCGAGGTACGTTCAATCGGCAATAAAGCAATTCCAATCAAATGAACATATAAAACGCACTGCTTTCGAGCAACGAGCAACTACCAGAAACACGAAAGCGTACAAAATCCATAAAGAAAAATGCAGTCCGCATTCGATTAGGACTCGGAAGTGCTCTCTGGCTTTACAATATTAACTTTAAAGACCTGAGAGAAGTATCCACCGCGGTACGGGACGTGCAAATATTGGCAAGAAAACAGAACCCGGAAAAGAAAAATATACAAGAGTCTAAAAAAAAGTCCAATGGGATGCATTCTAAAGATGTAAAAAACGAGCCAAGGAGCAACGACAAAGCATGGACACTTACAATTAAACTATAGCATTGAAGAGTAGACGCTACGCTTGTACAGAAATATAATGAAAATAATTTTTTAAAAACATGGCGTCGTACATGCTAATAATCTACGGCGTACGCTTTTAACGTGTCTCGTACCTTGAGCGAGAAGGGACGTTGCGGTTTTTCTTGTGAGGTTTGTTGGGTTACAACAAGGGATGTCTCGGCAATGCTTGTGGGGGTCTCCCCCGCGGATCCGGAGTTTATTGGGTTTGGGGGAGTATGATCCACTGGACTGTCACCCCCGGACGTTGACGAAGAGGGAGACTTAACCTTACCCTGCAACCAGCCCAACCAGCGTGCCTTGTTAGGTAACTGAGAAGTCCGCCACCAGGACACCGACAAACCATCCACGAGGAGCGAATCCGTGGCCAAGTTCTCATCTTGCATTGTGTATGCAATGGGTCTATTTTCCTTATTTTTTTTCCTTCGCTCTTTTCTTTCTCTCTTGGCAAATTGTCAAACTTTCAAACGCAAAAAGCCGTCCTCAAATCTCATTGCAAATAATAGATAATCGCAAGCGCGTCAAGCGAGTAAAATGAAGTTTTTGGTTATCCGAGCTTTGTCTCTAAAGCAAGGGTACCAAGGAAAGGTAACACCTGCCAGACATCTTCTACGTGGACTATGTACTTTTTAACGTACTTCTAATTGTCGACTACTTGATTCACTGCTGAACAATTATTAATGCTATGGCGCTGTGCGATGAATGATACAATTGAAAAATTTTTTTCTTTACATTTCAATCTTAAACGACGATCGGGTGAAAATAATTGACACTTGGCCCCGGCGCTTTGTAAAATACACAATTGTAATATATAAGACTTATGTACATGTTTGCAAACACCTTATACACACTTTGTTAATAATTGAACCGCGCGTTCTGGTAAATACAACAGTTGTTTGTGATATCGATAAGACGCTGAAAGGCGTGCCAAATTAATGGACAGAGTTATACACAGTGGCGCTAGAGACAGCGCCGAGTGTATATAAAATTTGAGATTCTCTTGTATTTATTATACTTTGCTCTTGTACATTTTTACTGGCATCTTTACTCTCTACCCTTTGAAAATACAACCGCGAACTTGCAACAGTACCGAAAGCAGATATGATAATACAGAAAATGAATAGGCAATCAAGCAAATCACGGCATGTATTCTGCTGCTGCGTAGGCTTTAAAAAAATTTGACGTAGACTACAGTAAAACGTGTAAACGTATATGGATCGTTATATATATATACATATATAAATATGTATAATTAAAAGCGTTTACACTAGCAACAGTTTTGATATCGATGCCGTCAAGTATAATAAATAAGATTCTCTATCAATTGTAAAAGTAAAGTATAGTGTGCGCTGCGACATGCACTCTTACCAGAGAGAACAGCTGAAGGATTGGAAAGAAGAGAGAGATGCGCGTTACAACAGTGATTATCAGGTAAGATAAAGAAAAGGATAGGAAGAACAACGTAACAGGGAGTAACTGTAACGATTGAGGATGTTACAGGTAAGTTGTTAGAATTGAAAAAGAAAAGTAGAAAAAAATATTCACACGAGGACTTAGAGCGACGCACCAGGTGACAGTGTCAAGTTAGGTAATTAATATAAAAATCTAATTTGATAGTCAAAGGTACTGTTCCAAATAAAATAAAAAAATTCCATTGCTTTCTACTGTTCTATACGAATTTTCAATATAAATACATTATCCATTAAACGCTTCTCATTATCATCATATCAGATAAAACAACTTTAAGAAAGAGCATATGCATTTTTAAACGTCTAATTTGTCTCAACGAGCAAAACGACTTACTAAAGTTGTCACAAAGTTTTCCTGAATATAGAATCAACTCTAATAATGCATCTGTCTAGAACTTCAATGACGTATGCACGGTTATGTTAAACAGTACTAATTTCATTTAAAAAAAATTAACATAACCAACAGTGTCTCGTGTCAGTTGTCCTACCTTCGTGACAGCCTGTAGAAAGGCTGCTTTTCCAACTTTCTGTCGTTGTTTCGACATAACAACCTCCATCTTCCGCTTTTCATTCTCTATGTGTCGCCTCTTTTCTTCCAGCTTCATCCTGATGTTGTTAAGCTGTGAGGCCATTACCGTATTTCCGCCATTTTCATCTGTCCACGAAGAACAAGCAATAACATCATTGTGGAGACAGCTCCAGCAGAAATCCTAATCACCATCGATCAACGTTAAATTTACAAAGTGCTCACCAGCCGCGTGATGTTCCGTCTGTTGCATCTGCTGGTTGCTCTGTTGTTGCCAAGTGGTTGTGTTCGGTAACGTAGCAAATGTGGTTTTCTTTTCAGCGAACCCATTGCCGTTGCTCTGGCCCTGCTTTTTACTAGTGAAACTAGACTTGGCAGGTGGATCATCGCGATCCTGTTCCATGTACGTAAAGTTAATACCCTTCTCCGAGCTCTGCCTGCTCAAATTGGCAAAACTCGCCATCTTCGTGGTCTCTCCGTCGGTGTTATCGTTATCATTGGAATGTAGAATGTTCTTGAGGGCAACGTTGTTCAGACTTGAGTTCGAAGCCTGTCGCCTCAGTCTCCCTGGTTCCTCGTTGTTGTAACCGTTGTCAGAAAGGATCAGCTGGACTCCACTTCCGTATACATCCTGAACACTGGACCGTGCCGGAAGTGTCGGTTCGGTTGTGCTTCGCTTCCCGATATGAACACCCACTTCTTTGTCAGGATTTCTTCCAAAATTGTGTAAATTGTCCTACAACAGAGCATTATGCATTTAAAAGATTGATATTGACCAATCGGCTACCTCTTAGGTACTGTACTGAAGTGTTAATGTTGATATCAAAATTAATCGACTGTTACCTGTGAACCTCCAAAGTTTTCGATGGTCAACTGAGAGTCGTCGGTGACGCTGTTACGTCGCGAACGTCGACCTGCGTAGGAACTTCGTCTTTGATCTTCCCAGTTACTAGGTCGACCAGCAGCTTCCGCTCTGGCTGATGATTTCTCGTCGGCTACTGAGCTCAATGTCGGAACACCTTTCCCACGATGAACTACGAATCCATCTTCGCTTCCGATTCTCCTGTAAATTTTTATAAACATTCAATTACTCTTGACAAGGGCATCTCTTTTTTTTATAATTACCTGTCCTCATGTGAATGTTCAGTCGTCTGTTGTAGTGACTGTGACTTTTTCACAGAACTGATCGGCGCTGCTTTGGCGACTAAAATCCGATTGGACAAATAAAATTAGACAAACTCTCAGAGAGCACGTGACGGATATGAAAAAAGGGACACTCTAAGACATCCTAACTCAAAAAATGCTCAGGCAATGTAACACGATTCTCGAATTTCTCATTGACTTAGTTTCTTGCTTTTTTTTGCTTGTTTCTTTCTACAATGCAAAAGACCGGACTCATTGAGTGCCCATGCGTTATACTGCAAATATAATCTTATGTGAAACCTCAACAATATTTGTTTCTCTAAACGCATAGGAACGCGACTGTGTATAAAAAATATTTGCAGTTCACTAGAATTTCATGTGAACAAAACAATATGTATTTACAAAGAAAAAAATCCGATTTCTAAAAGTATGGTACATCTACGAGTGCCTGTAGCATGTAATTTAATTCTCATCTATCCTACAATATATCATCTAGGATCGTCTAAGAGTATACCGTGAAGTGTCAAGAAATCTGAAAATGAGTGAAATCAACAAAAAAAAACCAAAAAAAAATGAAGAACTGTGAGAAATGTACCAGGGAGACGTGACGCACACCAACGAAACTGCACACAACGGATAACAACAAAAAATGGGAATATATACATCGCAACAAAAAATAGACAAACCGAAGACACAGTGGAAACCTCCTTTGGAAATAGGAAAGCCATAATGATTTTCTCGTTCCGTCGAGTATTCTTGTTGTACACACGGGACCATAGAATCTCATGCAAAATGATTAAAGAACAAAAGCCAATTTCACAGCAAGCTCCAAAAAAAAATTATCTTACCCTATATAAATATATGTATATGGATATAACGTACACTTTACATATTCACATACGGTGATCAAATTTTGATATGGTTCAGTTATTAATTCTCGAAGCCGCATGCACTCCCGTGTATACTTGGATTATACAGCCAGTATTGATTTATTTGATATATCATATATTGATATATTACACGCAAATTATATACGTTCATTAACAAGCAGTGCTCCTAGTACTTCGTTACACCTTCTCGCTCAAAGTATCGATCAAAGGACTGTATATACAGTGTTTCAAGTGCAAAGCACAAAATTAACAGTTAATATATTCCCACGAACATCATTCGTATCAATCAGCTCCCAACCAACATTTTAAGATCAAACAAAATCAACATTTACAACTGTCGCAATGGCA
Organism: Trachelus stipa; assembly: GCA_036026315.1. NCBI lineage: Eukaryota > Metazoa > Arthropoda > Insecta > Hymenoptera > Cephidae > Trachelus > Trachelus stipa. The sequence goes on from JAYRCB010000133.1 coordinate 50,637, forward strand.
TACGTCAGGTGTACTTGAACAACGACAATAATTCCACCTGACGTCCTGTCAATTAATGTATTCTACTTCAAGGACCATACAACAATGTTGTTGATAGCAAATAAAATATAAATACTTTATATATGTATATCCGTGATGAAGATTCAAGAAAAAAAAAGAGACAGCGTTAACAATATAAACGGCAAGAAATAAAACGTTCCCAAGAATTTCTCTGTACAATTAATATCATTGTTTGCGCTGCATTTGAAACACTTGATTAGTCAAGAAATGACGCGCGTCACATAAAGAGACAGAGAGCTCGTTAAAGCTTCAGATTGAAAGAGTATACAGGAAAGAGAAAGATAAAAAATATATATAAATGTACATAGATCTCAATCTGTCTCTCTGTCTCTCTCTCTCTTTCTCTCTTTCTCTCATGAGCGACATCTACATCTAATGAAACCCGATGGAACGAGAGGAGGCCACCTAGATGATGCTGTTTTCTTGGTATCGTGTGGGTGGGTACCTGTGAAGCCTGGCGCGGATACGGAGAGGTTGCTTCTCAGGTCGGGTATCGGAGCTATAGACTGTGGTAGACTTCTCTTATGAGCTACGCCATGACTATTGCGCGGGCACGCTGCAACCCGTCGCCAGCACGACACGACGCCATATTCGGTTCATGGGCAAACCGGAAGTTGTCGAAAGAAGAAGGCGAGGATAGCGTTGTTGTCAAGCATCGAGAAGAAGGTTATGCCATAGAAATATATGCAAATATTACACTTGTAGTATAAAAGTACCTGACAGATAAGATAGGTTTTTGTTCCTTTTCTTTCTATTTCCTCCAACACCCTCCTCCCCACCACTCCCTCCCACCCATTTATTGTCTCATTTCTTTTGATCCCTAGCGATCGACGATGATACGCATCAACGTCATTCTCAATGACGTTCACACGTTTCTTCCTCTTTTTTTTTTCATTGACCCAATAATGCTATTGAAACTTTTTCTTTGTTGTCGCATTCTTGCTGCTGATTTTGATGCTGCTTGCGATAGAGCAAAGTACTTTTTTTTTAAACTTGCTTCCTCGTTTACATCTCGCTCAAATTGACACCTCTGACAGGAATTTAATCTTTACTTGCAAGTTTATCGCCGGCTCAACAGGATCTTGGATTTTTATACTGGGACGAGTATGTGTATTGACACTGATAAGAAGCGTGATACCATCGAGATCGTGAGCAAACTCAAAGCAACTAGACTGTACCGTCTTAGATTCTGAAGGATTGGTCGATTCGATTGCACTACTTCAAGATCAGAGTGCAGTAATACGGTATTCTAGAGTCTTGCCCTCGATCCCGATGGAACTCCATGAATAAAGGTATAAGAAATTAAATGATATAAAAAGGTAAGTTCAAAGTTTCGCTTGCGACAGCAGCCATCACCAAATAATCGGCCATACCGTATGCCCACCACCGTTAAGATTGAATGCATTGAGAAGAGAAAATAAAAGGCATACGCGAGTCTTGCGAATTTGACTATTCACAGTGCTCCCCTAACATATTTCTTTCCCTCGTACTTCATCCTCAGGAATTACTCGGACATACACGCAATTTATAGGTGAGGCACCAATCTCCTCGAACAATGATCTCGGTCGCGTACATGAGAACAGACCGAAGTTGACGTACCATCTAAGAACTGCAGCGCTCTTTCCTCGCCGGGATAACGAACACACTTCACCGGATGTATCTCCAGGACATTGTACATGTCAGCGAGGAACACGACGAGGTTTTGCTTCATGGACCTAAAAAACGCAAACGATTTCGTATACAAAGTCAATTCAGGAAACGATTATTAACCAGAAAAAAAAATAAGACAATAGATAACAATAAAAGATGTCCAACCCTCTCCTGTAAGTAACATCCTCAGGCTGCATATGGAAGATGGAGTAGGGCAAACATCTGACGCAAAAGGCATGAACCATGGATAGATTGTGAAGCGCATCCGCGACAGAGGGTCTCTTCGAGACCCTGATATCCATCCAGTTGAGCTCCCCGGGACAGTAGAACGCTACAACAGCAGCTAGGCCCACGCCGTCGTACAAGGATTGAAAATCCTTGGCAGCCGGCAATTCCGGAAGTCTGGTCTTGTCCCCGGCGCCTTCCTCCATCTGAATTTTGGCAATTAGCGCCTGCGACGCTTGACTTATCCAAAGTAGGAGACCCTTCTCGTGATCGGCAGGTACCGTCACTTCCGTCTGAGGGTTGAAACGTTGAATGGCCGCCACAACGCGATCACCCGTAACCACCTCCTTCGCGTATAGGACCATCAGGCCCTCTATCACAGCCATGTGCGCCGACTGAAAAATATATAAAAATGTGATTGGTCGCTAGTCCAATTGATCCATGTCAAGATCGTGTAGATCAGGACTCACCATTTTCAGTGGCGAATTCTGTATGAGAATCGTTTCCGTCAGCTGAGTATTATTCGGCTCCGAGACGTAGACGCCCTTCCTGGCAAGGGCCTGCAGGATGCCCCAATGATTCTGATTGTGATAATTGGGGTCCGAGTAGATGTTCGCCAGGGCCAGGCAGTAGAGTTCAGCATTTGAGAGAGCGTGGACTATCTGAGGCTTCAGGTGTTCCTGGTCCTGCAAGGCGCAAATAATAGATCAGTGTGACGGGACTTGGTATCCCTGCTGTTAGAAGCGCAGGGAATCCTGAAACGTGACAGAGTTCTTCGTAATCATTGTATTTAGTTGGAGCTAATGGTAATTAATCTGGCCAACGTCGAGAGATCATCGCTAATTATATACATCCGCACCCGGTCCTTAGAAAAAGTCTCCTAGAAACTTTCACCTCTACTGAAACTATGAGGATCGTGACGCGCCCTAACGATAATGAAAAGTTTTTACGACCAATCACGAAGGCTCGTTTAGGCTCAACGGAGCATCTAATTAATTAGCCATTGCATCCAAGTCAAAGTGTCATGTCCGTCGTTAGATAATTCGTTACTCCGTCAAGGTTAACTCGGCGGAAAAATATTTATAAAATAATTTCACTCGAAAAAAAAAAAACAATACCAGACATTACGATATATCAGAATTGTATCACAGAGAGAAATTTTGACCCGGGAATTCGTGCACGAAATTCACGTCGCCTCGACACACATAAACGGAACACGCGAAGACTCGTAGTAGCGTATAATTGCGCTGCAGCCGCGCTTAAGCTAATAATAATTAAAGCACGCGGTCTTCGTTCCCGACTAACGAGTTAATCTCTCATGCCTTGCCAGTGTGACTTCTCAGGATTACCTAGGATTGCGATTCCATGCATTATTTTTAAATACCCTTCAATTCCATACTGTACCCCATGAAGGTCTTAGAAATAAAAAGACATCTGAAATCGATCGTCTGACCAACAAAATCTAGCGCAATTCCAACTGCCGCGGATTTTCGCGAGAACGCAATTGCATTGCACTTTCAACACATACCGAAAGAAAAAAAAAGAAATAAGGAAAGAAACGCAAAATGTCCAATTACAAGTCGATTTCGAGTGCTCCGCAACTCCCGAATAGAGAAAGAAAAAAAAAGGAGAAAGAAAGAGAGAGAGTCCAAGCTGCAACCTACATAATGATCATCTGGCTAAGAGCCAGATTCTGGGTTAAGAGAGAAGCGAGAGAGATAGACGAAGAGAAATAATAAGAGAAGCGCAATTCCAAGATTCAAAAAAAAAAGATAAGAAAAGGAAACAGACTAGTTGCAACGACTACTCGAGAATGCAGTTGCGAAGTGTAATAAGCGTCTCACCTCGTGTCTACGTCTCGGCTTGCAACCGCGACACAATTCCATGAACGAAGTAACAGCTCCTCGTCAATTCCACGGGTATGTTCGCGACAGTAAAATTTCTAAGGTACTCGCACTTATTGGCGCACGGTGTAATCGCCCCATAAAATCTCCGTGAGACGCATTACATTCGCGAGTGAACTATCTGTCGCGGTGCAACAACAAAGACTGACAATTCCTCTTGTTTCCGCTATAGCGAATCAGTCGGATGATTGCCAAGTAATTCAATTGGTCTAATTGGATCTGGGACTGATATATATATATATATATATATATATATATATATATATTTACATACAGGGTGTCCCATTTTAAACAATCCGCTTGAATACCTCTCGTAAATTTCAGATGGGAAAAATTAGATGGACGGGATAAATTTAAAAAATACGAACTTAAGAATTTTATGAGAGTTTTGCACAATAAATACACAATGAGATGCACATAAACGTTATTACATAACGATAATAAAGTTGTCCTAGGACAGAGAAAAAATTTATAAGAGACGTACCTCATGATCACGATAATAAGGCTCGCGAAGGTTGTCCGGCACGCGGTTGTTGTACGCCTTCGACAGCAGCCATTTTACGGAGGCACGTTGTTTGGCCTGAAACACGAATAAAAGAAAAATTAACCGATTAAGTAACAGTAATAATATTAATTCGCTAATTATTCATATACGGATACCATTGATGAAAAAAAGCATCGTTATCTCACGGTGCAACGTTACTATGTTTTAAAGAGACACCAAGAGGACGACTTTCACATTGGATTTTCTATTTCCTCAGGATGAAAATTTTTGAAGACAAAAAAATATATGTGTAAAAACGTCATCTCGAAGGGCATCGAACCATGGAATATGGCGATCAAACAGGTAGAAAATAGAATGGCTATCGACCAATGCTTTTATAATAGATACTCAAGTAAGCAATGCAGAGTCTATTCGCACTCTTCGCCCTGAGACTCGAGATGAGCCGGGTGCTCGAAAAGTACTTGAGACGCGTCGCGTCGCCCATGGTCGTCGACGCGCGTATCTATGGGAGCATCGCGCAAAGTCGATAAATAATAACGCCGGAGTACCGGGTATCGCGAGAAATGTTAAAATAGAATAAAAATACTAAAATTCGTCCCTTCAACGAGTCTTGCGTATAAACTTGCATAAGGCATATATAATAATAAAAAATTTAATTTCATTTGAAATTCCTCTTATACGCGTGGCGGCTGATTTACGCGAATCGATAAGAAATTACAAAGCTGCAACAGCCATGCTACGATAAACAGGTTAATTAGCACGGTTCGAATTGCTACAGTGCTGATTACAGTCTCGCTGATTTTTTTATCATTTAACAGCACTTAAGCATCAATTGGATAACGAGTGTCAGAATATTAAAAATAAAGTAGGACAATTCCACGGTTCCTGAGTGGGTATACGGGCTTGTTATTATTGTACGACTCGAGCAATAATCCAGATTTCCTTGGAAGTTTTGACGTTTCCTAAAGTTTTGGCTGAAGTTTCTATGTGAATGCTGTCGGGAGTAAAACGGTGGAATTGCGAGAACGTGAAACATCGACCGTGTCTTGTCCGGTATAAACTAGGCCGCGACTTCGAAGTCATTCGACTCGCATTTCTCTGGTACGCATGTGCCAAGAAGTGCATATACACAGTGCAATAGTGATGCAGGAAAGCGTTTCACGCAATGTAGCATCAACATCGCTGAATTTAGGAGTTGCGAATTATTTTCTATGAAATTTCGATACGATGCCTCGAGATTCCATTGTGAAATTAATCGCCTTCATCGATGCCATTCGCGATAGAGAAAATTGGATTCGATAGGGCAAAATTTAAACGATGGAAACAAGTGTGCGTTGTGGCCTTAGAGAATATTGAAAAATTAGGTAAAAAAACAACTAGATATCCCCGCTCTGTATTTCAGTTCCAGTAATGAATGAAAAATGGTAACTAGACGAAAGCTTGATTTTTAAAATATTTCTCCAGGTCAAAGATACCCAGGACACGTCCGTAAATATCCCTAGGGATATTTCATTATCATTTTCTGCGCGCTCTCGGATATTTGACGTGCCGTCGGAATTAAAGAGGTCGGCATAGTCAGAACGTAGAATTATTATCGAGCCCCACCCTCGCCCTACTATCCCCCTAAAATAGACGACCCCTCTTTTATGGATCCAACGCGAACTTTCGTTATTGCGGCTAGGAACTTTTTTTCATTCGCGCGGTACCTTGGCCTACCGGTAGGAGACAGCACTGTAGACAAAACAAAGGAACAAAAAAATCACTATACAATAAAAAGCAAAAGCCTCGTAAACACCGAACGGAATTCTGTTGTTATAATAAATCTAGGAAGAAAAATGTAACTAGATATTTTATTTACATCCCGTTCATCTACCATACGCGCGAAATAAACTGTATAAATTTTAATTAACAGTCGCAACGTGTGGTCTTATAGATTTCTTTATAACAAGTAAAGGAAGTCATCCCTCTCTTTGAACCTTAACGAGTGCATTTCCGCTTAGCGATACTTAGGTCTGTGAACTATTTTTGAGAAAGTCACCAACTTCCGGGATCGAATTACTGGTTGAACCAAAAATTCTTTTCTGTACGTTTCTTCGTATATATACACATACTCAATGCCCTGATAATAGTAGAACAGTGAATAACAGACGATACAAATATCCGTCTAATACATGTATAGTGATTGTGCGATATAGCGCACAATGTAAATTAGCAAGGACAGCCGCACTTCGATTTTCGGATTCATCGGCGTCTAATAAAAGTGGGCTAAACAATGAGGTACATAAAGTTTTCAGTGCCGGGCTCATAAATTCAAACTCGAAAACTTGTTAAACTGACACTGTTCGTGACCTCGTGGGATGAAGCTTTAGTAGGGGTATTGAATGGAATGTCTGAAAAAAATTTCAATATTGAACCACCTCAAAAATATATCCCCGGGGATACATTTTTACTACGGCCGTAGTAAAGGATGCGAAAAAAAAAGATCTCGTACAGCCATAAAAATATTCTAAAGATAATTAGTAATTAGTAATGTGAATGAGGGAAACCTTCTTGACCCGTATTACTGCGAGTGACCCCGTGCAGAAGGCCACTCCCACTCTCGAATATTCTCCCAGTCTCCCTGTACGCTTCTGATCTTTTCCTCTCTCTCCTTTTTCATTTTTTTTTCCTTTTACATTAGGTATACTCGGATACCAATGCACTTGGGAAATTGATCAACCTCCCTATTTCGCATAACCGTGGCCTCCCTTCTGGCACAAATCCAGGATGAATTATTAATACGAAACCACCAGTTACGTTCCCAACGTAACCGTGAAAGAATTCCCCAGAACGAAAAAAAAAAACAGCATAACCTACTGCACCCAGATGTGTCATCTACAAATTTCCATGCATTTTTTTTCCCAAAAAAAATATGTATAAATTCCCTTTAAAAAAAACTGATCAATGATCCAGTCTAGCAGGATTGGCAAGGAGCCTTGCCCACGAGTCTAAAGTCCCGGAATTCTCGATGACGTAACGGAAAACGTCGAAAAATATGGGCCACCGCGCCTGCTCGTGGCAAAGATGCCAAAGATCCTCGAGCCGTGAAATTGCACGAAAACGGAAAGAGGAAGTGAGGGGAATAAAAAAAATCCGTATACGTATCAACGAAAAAAAAAAGAACTAAAAAAATCTATTTCACACCCAATTACACGTAAGTTAACAAAACAAGATATTCGACAGCATATAAAATTTCAGTTACGACCCAGTTATAGCGCAGCATACGAAATACGAAAGGATATACACCATAACCTAAAATCAATATCCCCCAGGGAAATCTCGAAAAATAATAAAAGGATGTAAATAAAAGACGTTCGATATGATTGCGTATTAATCGCGTCACCCTATAACAATAAGTCACATGCAACGATGCGTGGATGCATTCATGGGCCATTACGCGCAATCAAACTAGGTAATATCTGTTTATAGGTCGTCGTACATGGCGACAAGAGGTTATGTGAGAACGAGCAAGAATGTAGAGGAAGAGAGTATGCGCGTCGCGACGTCGGGCAGCGTCTGTGTCGTTTATAATTCTTCTATAAAAAGACAAGCTGTCATCGCACGTTGGCCACCGCAAGAGACGGTTACGCTATGAAATTGTTACGTGCAAGCGAATCCGTTACCGTAGGCCGTATTGTGACGTCACGTGACAAACTGCTGGAGTCAAGTCAGCAATCGATTCGAAAGAAAAAACTGTTATAAAAAAAAGTCAAGCCAAAGACCATACATAATAACTATTCGAACGACTGGATCGATGAAAGCTCAAATATTGCCAGACAGAGAAACGATCAATTAAATAATTGTCAACAAACCCACCGTACAAGTTACGTAATAATTATTCGAGGAGGGAATCACTGTGCTTTTGTAATACAATAGGCTCACTGTAAAGCTACAAGCGACTTAGCATGGATCCCGGCCACGGACGCTGCCCACGTGCGGCAACGATTATATTTCACAGGCTAATACGTACAATGTTGGGTATAGTGCAGTGTGTGCAACTACAGAGACACAGGGTATAAGGGAGTGTGTTAAAATTTAAACAGAGAACAAAAATTTCTATACGACAGTTTTTCAGAACGGTTATTGTTGCCGTGTTATTAGCTATGCTAGTCTCGTTAGAACTTTGAGAGGTTATGTCGCGTCTGACAAGGGAATATACCCGAGGCGTGCTCCGTCGATATTAATGAATCTTAGTAGGCAAGTAAAGCGCGTATAAAAATTGAAGAATAGAAATTTTCTCTAGAAGATTTTTTTAGGACTATTATCGTTGCTGCGTTATTAGCTATGCTAGTCTCGTTAGAACTTTGAGAGGTTATGTCGCGTCTGACAAGGAATATACTCGAGGCGTGCTCCGTCGATATTAATGAATCTTGGCAGGCAAGTAGAGCGCGTATAAAAAATTGAAGAATAAAAATTTTCTCTAGAAGATTTTTTTAGGACGATTATCGTCGCTGAGTTATTTGCTATGCCAGTCGCGTTAGAGCTTTGAGGTTATGTCGGGTTCTAACGAGGAATGTACTCGCTGAGCTCCTCGCCGATTTTAATGAAACTTGGTAGGTATGTAGAGCGTCTCGAGACACGAACCCGCGTACAATACTTTCTGTCCATATTAGATTCTAAGGGATGCGGTATCCGTATGATAAGACTTTCGTATTAGACCGATGAGCTCAAAATTTTCAACGTGATAAGAAATACTCTTGAATATTTTGCACATACAGCCCGGTGCAGGATCAAAGTGATCAATGCTTGTTTATGATCAACCTTGTTAACGTTTATTTTTAAAATTAGAATAGGAAATGACATCTGTTAAATTATTCATATACGAAAATCTACTGTGCTCTGGTTATGTTTTATGTAAATGTTATTTATCGTCACATATTCATATTATGTCTCACTTGTTATTGAAATTATTATTTCGCCTGCATAATTTTATTTGCGTTCGCGATCCAAACAGACACGGACAATTGGGACTTGATATTGGCCTGATTCTACATATTAGTTCTCTCGACTGACTGGACGAAACTATATTACAAGGAACTTCGTTTTACATGATTAGATTTTAAATGTGAGTCTGTACATTTTGTCATGCAAATATAGTCGAGTTTCTATGAAACAAGAGTTGTGGAGATAAAAAAATAAGTTGAAAGCCATGCAATTATTATCCGAGAAATTTTTCATGTATTTCGCATATTTTCAGCATTAATAGCTTCGATATCGAACTTTTATCGTACTTTCTCAAGTATCTCATCCGTTAGAAACTAGTATGGGCAGCTAGTATCGTGCGCATGTTCACCAGTTCCATTTTGAGGGGCCACTTCCTCACGAACCGAAACGTAAACAAGTCCCCTCGAACGGAGCTGATGTGTCGGACCCACATCGACAATGTTGCCATTATACGTCTCAACAATATCCGTTTTGAAAATTTTGAAAAAAAAATATTTTTAAATTTTCTTATAAACGTTCCACTTGCCTACCAACTTTCATAAAAATCGCCCCGACTATTTTCCGTATAAGATGTGTCAAACGAACATCTGTTTTAGGCGTTATAAATCTTTGGAATTTGTGAACGCTCTGTAATCACCCAGAATCGATCCGACCAGAATATCACATTGATTAATCGCACGTCCCATATCCGTTCGAGAAACTGATGAGAATGAGAATTGTAATATGGAAATATGAGACCGAAGTTATGATAAAAAATTTTAACAGTCAGGTTAACACTCGTGAGTTCCTAAAGTTGATGAATTCAAGTCAGGCCAAGCCAGCCAGTGCGTATTCCTCTGGTCAGTAGGCCCGTAGGTTGTTTCTTGTTCAGCGAGCAAACAGAGAAGGAGAAGTATTTGAAAGATGACGCTAAGTAAGATAAAAGATCGTGGAACTTTGCCTAAGCAATAGACTCTCTCTGCATGTCCATTCTTGGAGTATTCGACACACTGTGGAATCTTGGCAGACACGGGCGGCCAAGGATCACCCGGTATATCGTTACCATAGACATTACAAGCGCCAGTAAAAACACTGACGCAATTCTCAGCAAAATGAATGACTAATGCCCTGGACATAATTTTTTTTAAAGGCCTAAAATATTAGTCAGAAAGTGAATGTGTATGTCGACTAGATTATTTGTTCCCCTAATCTTCATTATTCTTATCAGAAATTTTTTTGATATCAGTCAGTCTTTATCGATCTTGATAATTTCTCTGTGCACAACGTAAACGTAAGTTTCAAGTAAACTTTATCGCCTGGATTCAGGTGTACGTGTATTATTGAATTTCGAAAATTCGTGTAATTCAAAGCGTGGAGGTTTTAGTAAACCTAAGAGTAAAGGGATGATTCTAAAAATTGGATATCCAGTTAGGGGTAGTGACCGGTACGAAACATTATTGAATGATTTTTTAAAAACATTGTACAATACAAATCGTGAAGCTTCGAGTGAACCTGCGAGTACAAGGATTATTGTGAATATCGGAAATCCGGTTTGTAGTAGCAGAAAAGTAGTGACTGGTACAAAACACTATTCTCTGGGAGTCGTTAGCGGCAGCCATGGATCAGGTTTTTCTTTCATTGAGCGATGCACCTCTTGATGCACTGCAGTTGCACCGGTTCTAAAAATGCAATGCCGAGAGAATGACGAGTGAACGAAGCATAACACGAGCAATCGAAATAAAAGTGTTCAAATTCGTATTAAATTCACCACTGGAATCGAATAGCAGACAGGAAAGTGAATGGACCATTATGAACTGTCAGAATGGTACCTGGTTGATCCATAAAAAAAAAATTCGAAAAACCATGAAAACAAGGAAATAGGAAATAAACGGTAAGAAGATACGAGGTCGTGAAGGGTCTGCTTTGTCAGGCTTCGTGTCGCTGTATTACTGTACATGAGAACCAACCTTAAGTCTCCACTGCACGCGTTTGGTTTCCACGGTGTGCAGAGAGAGAGATGCGAGAGCGTGGGCAAGAAAAACGGCGCCATGTTTCATGAAAGCATAAAAGCAGGAAGGAGCTTTAGACGTGGGACGTGACGAAATAAATAAATAAATATATAAAAATAAATAAATAAAGGAATAGGGAGAGCTGCGTATAAAAACCCATAAGAATCCGAGTGACTAATTCTCCTCTGGCCATTGCGTGAGTCACGAGCCAACGTCAAGTCCTTGGAACGGGAATTCTGGAATGGCGGTAATTTTGAATTTAAGGAAAAATCGAAATTTAACCAAGGCCGTATAGGAGTGTTAAAAGCCGTGACAGAATAATAAGAAGGAGAAAAAAGACGTCGATAATAATTTCTACGTATTGGCAAAAGCTTCCGTTGCGTAGGCGAAGACCATGCTGCACCCAGCAGCAGACGTGGGCAGTACTGGTCTGCCGTGAGCTTCGCCAACGCAACATTTTCTACGGTTTCCGTGCGGTTGGAGGAGCGAGAAAAAGTTGTCTGGACTCGGTACGCTGGGTCCGAGCGACCCGAAGTGAGCGGTTACCGGTTTCAGATAGTTTTCTCACCGCGCGATAAATCGATATATCGAAACGAATGGACAGAATCCCCAAAGTACCAAAAGACGCACCCTGAATAATAAAAACGAAAAAGTTGTCGAAAAAAAAAATGTGAAACCAAGTAAACGCCGATCTCCCTGGCCACGTGTCGTTTCCGTCGCTTCGTGAAAACGCCAAATCAAAGGCAAACTCAGCCGAGGCAGGCAAAGGCTTACCCAACCTTGGAATGAATCCGCGTATCAAGACAGTCTAAACTACCGGCGGAGATAGGACGAACGAGTACGAAGACCCGAGTAGTCGAACGAATCCGGTCTCGCCAGTTGAATTTTCGAGCGGCGTGAAATCAGGCACGCTCGGTTTATACACGGCAGACAGTCGTTAGCGACCAGCCGAGTAAGAAAGGACAGAGACAGCGAGGGTACTAAGGACAAAAGAAGGACGAAGACAGAGATAGACAATCCGAGGATAGTTTAGTGTGGCCCAAACGCTCGATTGAACTTGAACCTGAACCTCTTGGTGTTTCGCCGAGTCTGAGCGGCTAGAAGAATTTCATGAACCGTGAAGTATCGGTATTGAGAGGTTTCAAAAAAAAAAAGAGTGAGTCGACAATCGAAAAGAATCGTGAATCTTTCCTCGAGTCGTCCCCGCTACGTTTCGCACACCCGGCAGCTGGTAAAATCGATCCTTCGCGAACCGATACTGGCGATTATCGAAAAACGATTATTATCGATAATCGATAAATCGAAACGATACTTTTCGTACGGTATAACAACGAGTACATTGACCGCTTGCTACTTTCATGCTTGCCTCGCCTCGATGTAGCTCTAGGTCAGTTACCCGCCTGCGCCTCTTGTTGCACACGTTTTGCTAATGTGCCGGCGGTATCCGTGGCTCGTGGTTTCATAATCTTAAGCCACGTTCACACGGTACCAGACGCGAGAGAACGGTCAGAGGGGCCATTGGGCAAATATGGCATACGGGCCTTAAGAGTCTTCGAAGCTTTTCTATACGAAGGAAAGACAACGAGGAAAAAAATAAATAAATACGTGTTAACAGGTCAAATTAGAACTTTTACTTATCCCAATAGAACTTCTCGACCTCGCCGTGTACACATTAACGAGTCGCGCGTGGGTTAAGGAACGAAAACTCATTTCGTAATTAACGTCGTTATTAAGCATATAGTATGTATAATACATAGAGGGCGCTATACAGTGTGCGAGGCTCCGGGGCTCCGTGAACGCAGCCCAAAACGGTCGCCCGCGATAAACACACGCATAATCGGCAAATATGAATTCGTACCTTGACTCGCGGTATCGCTCCTTTTAAAGCGAGTTCACGTGTGAGCGTACGGTCGACACTATATGTACCAATGGCGAAAGAGTGTGGGCGAGGAATAAACGACAGGAATACTAATCGATTCGTATAAGTATACAGAAAGCAGCGCAACGATATTCCAAAAGGAATTGCACAATTGACTCATGGAGGTCGAACGAAGAAAAAAAAGGCCAGAGGAAACATAAATAACACAAAAAATAAAAGAATTACAAAATTTAAAAATTTATTGCTTACCAAAACAAGCCTAAGTATCCAGATCATTCAGACCTCTTGTAATCGCGTTCTGACAGCCCGTGCAACGAAATCCCTCAAAAATACCTAAAGGCTATTTCACAGCCGTAACGACGAATTCCCATAATACGCGTTCCGAAAAACAATGTTTTCGTTTCACAAACCTTCTCAAAAAGTCCCTATTAGTGACGTACCGCGAATGGCAGTCGTGAAACGCTACTGCGGCCTGAAGCTAAAATCTAGAGACTAGACGATCGCGTAGAATCACCGACGAAGAGGTTACCGGTGCCCCAGGAACTCGCACTGTTTCGTATGTGGATCGCGCTTCCATGCACTGTTGCTCACAGCGACCGGTAACGCGGGGTTGTTACACCGCGATCGTCGAATGCTCAACTCCAATCTCTTGTGTCCATACGGATCCAAGTTTACGGCAATTAATGGTGAAATCATATCGCAGTCTCGACGAGCTCAAATATACACAGAGCAGTCGGTGTCCGTCGGCCGCTTCAAAATTGTCCAAAGTCCAATTGCGAAAGCAGGACGTCCTTACAAGACTTGAAAAAAAAAGCATCACGCACGTCTGATCCTTCGATCTCGAAAAATGTCGTCGGAGCATGATCTAACCTAAAAAGCAAAAAAAATCAACAAAGCAAAATTCGATCGCATATATACACAGTACATATACCTATGTATATGGTACATAAGTCGCGTGCCCATGTATGATCACTCTCCACGCACTAACACAATTAACCACTATGTGTAAGGAAGCCGAAGTAGGATATTTACACCAGGGAGCATTGTGCAAGGATATACGCAGCCATTCGACGCGTAAGGCCGCCACGTGCAGCCGTGACTCTGCAACTGAGCTGTATAACAAATGGACGCTTCGGTCGCATTAACACGGGGGGACACAACGATGAGACAAGAATCACCGAAAACCCAACCAGGATTATTGCGCGACATGTGGGACGTGAAAAGAACTCGATATCAGCTAAGTGTTGTCGATAAAATAGGGTACAAACAATACCAGTGAAAAGCAAGGAGGAAATATCGTCAACGGCAATCCCAATCCTCCCGGGGCATGCTGGGTATAACAAGAAAAGTACGTTAGTGCTATTCGAGGCCAACTTCACGACGGTACAGGCTCCGCCCACCCGTCCCTCTAAGCCCAATTCACAGTACAGCTGTAGAGAACGATTCCAGTGAGAGATCATCGCGGACTCAACGACTATAACGAAAGCACCTAACCTCAAAATTTTATATCGTGCAAGACTCCTCAGCAACGACATATCCCACGAGGTTGATCGATGCTTCTGCTCGCATAGGACGGTAAGTGCAAACACGGCCCACCCACGTTGAGTCGACTGGGCAGCTGCAAGCTTTCTACTTTCGTGGCACGAAATCGCTCGACCGTCGGACTGTGATACGAGCCTAAAAAATCGCACGATAGTCGATAAAAGGAAAATTTTTAAATACACAAGGTCTTTCGACAATTATTCGTTTCACTGTTCAAAAGCAGTCTAGCCGTTTCCGTATGGATGACCACGTGTTTATACAGATAGGGATACGGTATACGTGAAACGAGACACGGTCGATCCTTATCCAACGTACGATTAACGTTACTCCGCGTCCACGAGGCGAAGTGCAACGATCGTTTAAACGTCGACGTCCACTTCTTCGTTGATTCTCGGGGTAACGACCTCGGCCGAGTGCGCGATCGCGCCAAGTAAAACTGGAGCTGTTTTATTTAGTACACGCTTTCATTGTGGTAAGTGCTCGGCTGACTACAGGAGCGATCGGCACTAGCTGCGTCGAGGTGGATCGGTAGGGGAGGGGAAAGGCCGGGACGGCAGACGGGAATCCTGCGAGACAATAAACAATGTCTAAGGGACGTTCGTATGGCGAGATCCGGTGTCGCGTGACAATTTTGATCCATAAAAACAGAAAATCGAAAGAAAAAAAAACGATCATCGATCCATACTAAATTTTTGTTATCGATATACGTCGTCAAAACGACCATCAAACTGCGACAATAACAAACCAGAAGAACCTGAAGACGCCTATCGGTATCGTCCTGAACTATTATAAAACTCAGTACGAGTCAGGTCCCGTTTTATGCTAATATTATACAATAGTACCGGTTTATATGCAAAATGAGAGTACAAGGAATATCCTGAAGAATTAAAGTAAAAAAAAAGACAAAAACCAGCTGGTTTTGACCCGTCAAGGGTGAAGCCTGCTAACCTCCATTAGACCCTAATGGGGGCAGGATCGTTGTCTTGCAGTGTTGTATAGAGCCTTGGGGAGAGGGGGTCATCGAGTGCGAAGGAGTGGTGGCAGAGAGAGAGAGAGAGAGAGAGAGAGAGAGAGAGAGAGAGAGAGAGAGAGAGAGAGAGAGAGAGAGAGAGAG
>JAYRCB010000133.1:66586-96646 GCA_036026315.1 Trachelus stipa
AGAGAGAGAGAGAGAGAGAGAGAGAGAGAGAGAGAGAGAGAGAGAGAGAGAGAGAGAGAGAGAGAGAGAGAGGGAGGTAGTCCAGACAGAGATTATTTGTATTTATGGATTTATGAGTCAGCCCTTTGTATACATTTAACAGACGTGAACGTAGCAGCAGCAGTGTTACACGACCGACTTCAAGAAGGCAGCTGAGCGACGATTTGTTTCTATATAAGCGACTCGAGCAAAGTCTAAAGTACGTACTGCTAATAAAGAAATGACGTCACGGCCTCGGTATAATTTACAATGCAACTTCAGGGCTTGGAGTCGAAAGAAAGACAAATTGCAGTTGCGATCACAGCGCCACGAGAGACACGCGAATGTCATCGAGCGATAAAGACTATGACCTCGAAAAGGCCCATAGACTTCGAACAACGACTGTGTTAGGTGCGTGTGGAGTTGCGAGAGGTCAAAGGCCGATCGATATGCGAGTGACGTAGGAAATTATATGGAGCCGTTTAATTACGTGAAAACGCATTTGCAAGGGTGCGGCTTGATCCTCGGCACCCTCGGGGCACGCACGAGGCTATTGGGTGGACTGGAGGCTAGGGTGAGGAAATTACGAAAAAATTAGGGCAAAAGTATGGAAAAAAATAAATAAACAAATAATTACCTAAACTGAAAAAAAATAATTAAGACAATCGAGTACAGATTATGGTGGCAGTACTAATTGACCCTGGCATTTATTCTGGAGTGTTTCCTGTCAAACGAACTGTGCGTTATATCTGATATCATATTGATCGATATATATATATATATATTAAACATAAAAATAAACCAAGCACGTAACGACGCCACGATACGTCATCCCGACGACAAGCCCACGACGTCTCCAAGACGCGCACACCCTGCGTATCGGGTTCTGAAAGTCCCCGATCAAATAAGTCCAAACTTCCGGGACACTGTAGCTCCTGCACAAGGAGTCATAGTGGATAACGATAAAAGCCCTGTAAACACTAGAAAATCTAGTAGATAACGTCGAAATGTATAAGCGTCACGTGACTGCTTTACAAACGAATGCGATAAGAGACTTTAACGAGTAACAAGAGAGAATGAGAAAGAGAGAGAGAGTCAGTCCTCCAGTGAATGCTCTTTCGAAATCGTTGCAGATTTTTTTGTTCCTTGCACAATAAATACCGGAAGTATGTCCCTCCACAAAGAACAAGACCAGGAAGAGAAAGAATCAGTGAAGTCGTCTGGCGTGAATCCGAACGACTGACGTCAAGGTTGATCGACTATCAGAAAATTCGCAACGATGCATATTATACGCGAGCGATAACGTAAAGTGATAACAAGGGGATAAAAGAAGGAACACCTATTTCCTCGAGCTTGTAGAAAATGACGGATGGACTCTGGCAGTGAATGGAGTACGTAAAGATAAGGCGAATGACTCTCGTCTCCTTTTCCCTTTGGCAAGACAGATAATGCACGTAGCATGTATCGCGCCCACGCGCATCGGCACTGCGCAGCCTACGCGACTGGCTTGGAAAGTCTTGGGAAAAATATTTTTACGCTGTGCATAGAAAGTAAGAACCCCCGAGGTGTAATCGTTGGTATACGGCCCTGAAATCAGTATCGGGAAGTGCATACGCATTTTAAAGGACTAACGGGAATTATTGGAGGAATCGCATCGTCCGACTTGGAAGTGACTTAACCTCTAAAGCAAACATTTTTTTCTTTCAATTTCACCCGATAAAGCAAAAACGTACGATCTTCGTAATTCCAAGTCGAGAAGATCTTGTAGGACGTAAAACGTAGCGGAGTTTATGAACCGTATTTTCACGTGAAAAAAAAAGTGAGAAAAAAGAGGGGAAAAAAGTTTCAACAGTTTGCACCAGGAGGAAGTCGAGGAAGAGTCTCTCGACCTAACTTTAACGTTGGCAATTAATGAAAATTAAAAATCAAACGACTTCACAGGAAATCACGAGCGTTTCCGGTACTTGCCCACGAGTACCACTACGAAGTGCCTTATAACGGCGTCGGAATGCCGCTGGTGTAAAAAAAAGTTACTACTCGTAGAATAACGTCGAGTGAATGAAAAAAAAATTGAAATTCGAAAGGACATTTGAAAAATATATATATAAACAGCCCCCACCTACCCACCACTCCGCAGTATAAATTCTGCACGACGACCGTTTTTGCACGCATCCCTCAAATATTTCGCTACACCAACTCCAAACTATAGCACGTTTATTTTTGTCGCTTCGTGAATACTTATTTATAGTAGGCAAATTGCTCGTATAACACGTTACGTACTCGGACTACGAAACAGCCAAGCAAAGTCCGGAGTTTATAACACGGAAAGGCAATGCAAAGAAAAGAAGAAAAAAAAAGCAAAGAAACAGAAATTTGTAAAAAAAAAATTTATCACCATCCCCCAAACAGTCAAGAGATAAACAAAAAAAATTACCACATCTTACATAGATTTCGTGCCGTTTGAAATAAATGATCATCAAAAGACGCGTCCATGAGACATTCGATTCCGCAAAAGAGACAACGAAGCTCGAAAATACATAGTCGCCATCGAGTGAAGACAGTGGTTCGTAAAGTCTCCGTCCTTCTCTTACGCACGCGATCGCCCATAAGTCCCTCTCGCTCGCACTCGCCGCAGTCATAGAGCTCGTTAAACCCAAAGGCCCTAACCTCGAAAAAATCGACAATACAGACGATCGGCCAGTGACAGCTGTCAAATTTGACAGATGCATCCGAACTGTAACTCCTAACTAGTAAATCTATGCCTCGGCTCGTTGCGAGTCAGTAAAAAAAAAAATTGCATGAAAAATTCAATCATCCGGTGATCGAACAAGCCGCAGGATTATTCAACGGGATAATGTATACTTTCACCGTTGCTAATCTGTCTCGAGCCGTAAAGCGGAAGTCGCCCGAGCCGAGGACCTTCGCTTTCGACCCGACAATTCACGACTCCGCACGAACCTTCTCCTATAATTTTCAATCATTGTTCCCACGAGTCCTAAGTAGCCACCCTGAAACCACCCAGTGGATCTTTCGTACCATGCAGTCTTCGATTCTCATCTCTATCGCTTGATAATACGTTTAACCCGAGTGCATGCAATTCACTGTGACCACCCTATAGCGACAGTCCATGATATACAGAATGTTTCATATTGACCAGAAAATATTCAGTCGTCGTACCAAGCTTTATGGTCGTCAGATACAGATATACGCAAAACGTTAGACACGATCGAAATCTGTTAATTGGTTATATTTTTTTTCACTTTCTAATGATTCGCAAAATTTACGACTCGGCCGTCCTCTTCGCAAGAATTTTGCGTTGACTCAGAATCCGACCGATATGGTCATGTCAAAAGGTAAAGTTGACATTCAGAGCTCGCGCGCAGCATCGATATTATGTGTAGGTGGAACGTCATTCCAAACCCACGCTTTAGTTCCGACAATGTGACTCGGTGATCGTGCTAAGGGAAAAAAAAAGTAGGAGACCACGGAAACTCGCTGTATATAAGTAACCGTCAAATTCTTCGATAAAGTTAATTAGCTTCTCAACGCTACAGCGTAGTAGCATAAGAGCAGTAAAATTTGAAAAAAAAATTGAACGAATAGAGGAATAACAATGAAACAGAAAAAATAATTAACTGTCACTCAAACGAGACAAATGAAATTCCGCTATTATCCACGGGAAAGTGGTGACTCGGGTTATTAATATAAAAAAAAAAAGTAGCATTGTATGCTAATAAACAATTAAACTGCAAAGATCCGAGAGAATTCAAAGAGACGACAGCGCAAAATGAATAAAAAAAAATTTTTTAATCCTATCTTTTTTCCCACAACGCTCCAAGAGTACGTACGTGAGAAATTTTGGATTATTCGCAAATCTCAAATTGTATTGTTGCAAGTCCAACGAAAATTTCTAACCTCAAATCCACTCGCGACGTCAAACCATCGCAGGCAACTGTCAAAGCCGCAAAGGACGCTAAGGAGCCACGTGCCAATCTATTTGTAGCAGCGTCAATGTACATACAGGGTGTCCCATTTGAAACAGGACGGTTGGATATCTGTTTAAGGAAGAGCGAGACAGCAAAATGTGTCAAACGAAAGTTGTAGGGTACAAAGGGAGAAAGCCAGTGCAAATAGAATTTATGCTCCTACTATTTATGCTTCTATGTTGCAAGCATAAAGACAGCTTTTTTAAATGGCAACAACATTTTTGAACCCCAAGTTGTGCGTCTCATCGTGACGAATTCAACCGTACCATATTTTATGATTTTATTTATCGATTTTCTATGAAATATCACACGAAAATGGAACAAAACGCGATTATTTTTATTGAAGCTTTCCTACATTATCTATTTGACATGTTGCAAGTGTGTGATTGTGTAGATGCAGGGTCCACTTATTGCAGGATATGATCGACGTTGTCACCATTTTTAGCGAGACAAAACTCCAGCTGGCGTCGAAAGTTTCCAATAACAGATCGAAGAACCTGAATGGCCTGAATGGAGATAGTCACATTTTGTTCCATTTTTTAATGATATTTCATAGAAAATCGATGAAAAAAAATCATAAAATAGGGTATGGTTGAATTTGTCTCGATAAAACGCACAACTTGTGAAGATTGAAACATTTAGTTACTATTTAAAAAAATTGGCTTTATGCTTGCAACATAGAAGCATAAATAGTAGGAGCATAAGTTCTATTTGTACCGACTTTCCCCCTTCGTACCCTACAACTTTCGTCTGACACATTTTGCTGTCTCGCTCTTCCTTAAACAGATATTCAACTGTCCTGTTTCAAATGGGACACCCTGTATATGTACGTATGCCTGTGCTAATGGGAGATATGTTAGTCGAGATCGTAACGTGATATAAGAAGGGCCCGGCGTTTCCACCATGTCTGAAAACACTTCCTCGATTGTCAGTCGAATATTTATCGGCCGGAAGTGGACTCGCCCATGTCTCAAATCACAATGCTAAAGGCCTGCAAAGGTTCACAGGCTCAAATCTTTGAGCACAAGTCCCGAGTACAAACGGCCGAAATCACGTTTCTTAACAGTCATGTACTTATATCCGATAAGATTGAAAAACCGTCCGGTGATAACCCTGACAACACGTGTTCACTAACGAAAATTGTCATCCTAAATCCGTTGACTTAAAAAAAAATCACCGACTACGTCGTTCCAATTATTCCCTGATATTAAAATATATATACGAAATATAACATAAAGTTAAATCATAATATAAGCAGCTATGAAAAACAGTAAAAATATATATGTATATTCAAACGCGATCATAGAGACACTCCCCAAGCTAAACCCGGTATCTTCGTCTAATCTTATCGCTGTTAATCCTCCATAGTAGCAATAAAAGAGCGAAAAGAAATTTTGCTATATTATTTGGCTAGAATTTTCCAAAAATATAAATCAGTTACAAATTATTTTGTCGCGAATTCGCGGCATTCCAAATTTTCCTATATTAATTATAATACGCATGTAAAAACATAAGCGCAGTGTTATTCGGCCGCGCCGACTGAAGTTGGCGACGTCCATTCGATTTCGATGGTTAAAGCCAACTTCAGGCTCTCGATTAACCCCTGTGCAGCGGACGAGTCCCGAGGTGAGAATCTGTTTAAAAAGTCAACACAGGAGGGACCGTCTATAACTGTACAGTATTTCCGGCACGTTTAAAACCAAGCATACGAGAAGGAAAGCATTGCTGCCAACAGTACAGGATAAAATGTGTCAGGTACGGTCGAGTGGGACAAATGAAAATGGCGTAGGTGGCATCGAAGATACGGGCTGGATAAATGTGATAATAAATGACCCACGTGAATTTCTCGGACTTTAAATGCAGACGAGTGATGGATATTGGTATCATTGAGACTCACGTAAACGGAAGTGACGTTGGCGTTCCTGACGATCTCCCTGACGTCATCCACATCGAGCGTCGACGGCTTCGACGACGATACCGTCGACGTCGGGGCCAACATTATCTCACTGGCCATTTCTCAGACTCCCAGGAACATCCTTGGCAATCGCGTGTCACTTGTGCATATCACTTTTACGCTGTCCAGGTGCGTGCTTTGAGGTTAGACTTTATATTTCGTCGAAGAGACACCGTTAAGACTTTTGATTGGGCGATAGAGAGACAGGCTTGAAAGATTAAAAAAAGGGAATAAGAAAAATCTCGTGGAGCTTCCGATTTTGGAAAAATCCTCGGGATACGTAATTTCAGTACGCATTCGGGAGAAACATAAAAGTAAATTGAGAAGAGAAACAGTTATGTAGACCCATTGCCAAAAATAATGGTAACGCTAATTAAACTCGCGATTTCCGGCACGTATTCGTTCGCATTGCCAATTCGTATTCGGGTTGGCTGTCTTATTAATTTTTCTCTCTCTCTACTGCACTAAAACGTAGTAAATTATACGGCGTTATCCCTCTAGCCCTAATTGAATCCTAGTCCATTCGAGTGTAAAAAAAAATTAACTGTAAATTAGAATCCAATGAAACGTAAAATACCCCAAGTACGCTGTGCCGCTGTAAAACGAAATTTTACAAAAATATCAACGAAGAAAACCCCGAAAAAAAGGATCAAGATTTGTTGAAAAAAAAAATTCCTACAAGTAAATTTTTACTGGTAAGAACGCTGTTTGCCTATAACCCAGAATTCTACGGCCGCACGAAAGTCACCCGAGGATCTGACGCGTTAAATCCGAATCTGTACTCTGCCCGCAGGAGCTCATTTAATCCCACTAGGACGTCACTGATAACTTCCAAAAATTACACAACGGACACTGAAGAAAAACACTGTAAAATTTCTCCAAAAAAATTTCAATCAATCGCATACCTCGTGAGACGGAAAGCCGAATTCAAGCAAGGAGCGGAGGAGCGACGCGAGGTTCGAGAACGAGCCGGGACGACTGATTGTCAGTGCGAAAGAAGAATGGGGCCTCCTGCCACTGTTCGCGGTTAGAGGAATCACATTGACTACAGAAAGAGGAACCTACCGACCTACTAGAGCAAGTGGAGATCAAAGTAGGGGGGAAGAAGAAGTTGAGGTCTCGAGGAACCCGTGGCAAATGTGCCACTCGTCCTCGGCACCTCGAGTAGAGCGCACTGGTTGAAAAGGAGGAACAAAGCCACAAGGATATAACTAAAGTGAGTCAGCCGTGAGTCTGAGTCCGAGTCAAGTCGTTTGAACTGAGCATTAAGCGGCAGTCACTACAATAGCCGCACGGCTAACAGAAATGAAGGTCAGTTTCTCTGCATCAACAACACCACATGGCAGCCATCGCCAGTGACATTTTATCATAAAACAAATGTTTAACCTGATTCGTCCGAGAACGTACAAAATACTAAGAGAAAGTAAAGTTATTGAATAAACGAAAATAAGCGGTTTTGCATAATCGCATCATCATCTTACTCGATTTACGTAACATAACCTCACTTAGTCCCATCGCGATGACAGTAGTAATAAAAGCCAAGAGGAGCGAGGGTTGGAGGACCGAGATAACGATTTCTCAGTACATAACAGCCTGTGTGGATAAAGAGTATGGTGCTTGCATGCAGCGTGTCTGACAATTGAACGCGTATTCGTAACAAGTCGCAAAGTAGAATCTAGTTGCCGCCTCCGTGAGAGAAAAATGAAGTCGTGGCAGCACCGTCGGTAAAACTGGATTCTCACTTTCGCTGAGAAACCCACGCGAAATTACATATTTATAACTCTGTGGCTCTCTGTCACTCCCTATCTATCTGTATTACGTCCATCTGTCTCGCTGCAGACAACAACCTACGACGAAGTAGCCAAGAACTATTTCACAATGACACCGGAGACCAACCGTCCCGAACGATACGAAAACAATTGGGGCCCGCCGGTTCCATCGTCCTGAACGTCTCAATAAGACTTGGCGCGCAGAGCAACGGTGTCAGAGCGTCGCGTCGCGATCCCAAACTCGGCCATAAGACGGCGGATTAACGTGCGCACGTGGTAATTCAGACGCGCATTAAGATGTCACAATAGACACAAGAAATTGCGCAACCAGTCTGACTATCCCTTTCATGGTAATGACGATGCACGATGAATATCTGTCCGAGATAAGGAAGCAACGTAAGATGCGTGTGAACCAACCTTTAACATCGAGTCATTGCCATCCGAACGAATGCAACTATGCAAAAAGTATGAACGCACGTGAACCAGCCTTCAATAGCCGAGGCACTGCTGCCAATCTCTGATAATGAATAATACGCAGGACGAAAACTATGGCAGAATGACAAGTCGTGCCAATGATGAATCATCGTGAAGCAACGTATAGTAGCAATGAGTATTCAAGGTTACTACGAGTCTTTGTCGCAGTAATCCCAAAAAAATATGACAGACGTAAATTGTATCGCGCGATGTAAACATCGTGTGAATATTTCACAAGCGGACGACGCCGTGCCGCTTTCAAACTTTAAAATGGCTACACGACGGTTCGAGGTACGCACGTAGAGGTACAATGTAAGCGGTGAGTTTACAGCAATACAAGAAGTCGTCAATAGGCTTACGTGTCGCTGCAAGAGTCGAGAATACTAACAGCCACAGAAAAGGAAACGTCTGAGAGTCAGTGAAGCACTGTAGTTTTCCTGTCTCGACAAATCCGAGCAATCTAACCTTATAGGTGCGCGAGAGGCAGAAAAAAATAAACATGGCGCCTTATGGAGACTCGAGGACCGAACCACCGTATTAGGATTTTCTGGGTCATTTGCTCTTCCCGGAAGTGGTTACAATTATTTATAAACATCGTACCTGATATTAAAGGTAAGGACTAACGACGACCAATAAAATATAATCAATGTTAACAAGAATTTTTAATATCCATGCAAGCCCAGTTATGCAGTTGGACTGTACAACGATGTTTTGAGCATACAGCTTAATATAACCTTAAAGTGTAACATGGCAACAACGTATATCGCGTATCCGCATCAGTTTACGCTACATTGATCGGTATAAACGATCAACTAGCAAGGACGTCTGAGAACTGGTCTATATGTACAGGATGTACAGTAAGAATCTGAATATTCATCAGAACCTTGTATTTTCTATGAAACGGTCTAAAGCCTATGGTGCACTCGTTATATGCTGGGTACAGAGTTCTGGCTTAACGAAAGTCGAATATAATATTCCCTGAATGGAATAAGTAAGGTGGTTGGCTGTTGTAAGAAAAAATATTCAAAGATTCTGTGTTTTCATAATACTTATCTACAGACGGGATGATACTGATAAGACTCCAAGTGATCGTTAACGTTCAGATTATTTTCACAATAACGCGAACATCTGCTTCTCGTATTTTATAAAATTTCGATGTCAACCGCAGAAAAAAGAACAAAGCAATTCGAGAAATTCGTTGAAACAAATTTCGCAAAATCCTTTGGCACGTGAACGAGGATCGATTCATTGCACTATATGTGTGAATTATGTTATAGACATAGAACTGTAAAACAGTTTTCAATTATCTTCCAGATTAGGATCGCGTTAATGAACAATTGTCTTGAGCTGACTGACTGTAGGCGCCAAGGATGATAGAATGAATGGAAGAAAGAGTAGAAGAAAAAAGTGAAAATGAAAAACGTAATTGCCATTTGGCACCATCAGTTCTTCAGTCTTCGAGGAAGACAGAAAAAAGGATGATATTTTTTTTTTTAGGATAAGACCACTGTGCTTCTTTAACAGCACTTGAAAGAATGGCTGAAAGTCTCCAGCCGTTTCGGCTCAGCTTTGGATATTTGCCAGAGGTGACTGTCGATAATGGGGTCGGCTGCCTATTGATTATTTATTGCAATCGATGTACGTACGTAGTGACCACGGTATATGCGGTATAAATACATATGTCCAGATGCATACTCTAGAGAGGAGAGACTGTCAATTACGTGGGATATGCGGAAATTTCGATAAATACCGACCGTACAACTTTCCAAGGAGAAGTGGGCCACTTGACTTCCACGCCGGTCTTTCTCGCTAGTGGAAAATCAGACGGTGAATCGATTCTGAATATTGATAAGAATTTTATGCAGCTCAAATGAAAATCAAAAGTAATACGCACTAGTATTTCTCCTAGTCTCACTCTACACAGCAAGTTGAATGTCCTTTTGTTACTCGTTTCATTAATTCCTAACCTCATATTTGCATGCTAGTAGCAATTAAAAGATAGGACGTTTAATTAAGGCTTGGTAATATTTTATTTTTAATTTCTAAGGATCTTGGAAAGGGGTTTGTAAAACGTCGCGCGGGTTCATTGGTCTATCAGTGATTTGGTACTTCTAGGCACTATTGCTTATATGGATAATAAATAACCTTGTGCACAGGAAATGAATACCATATTCATCATAACCTCACAGTTCCGGAATAACTCTAGGTCGAGTGTGTACTTTACTTTTTCTTACTCGTGTGGATGAGAGGGCTGAGTCTATATTTATCAATGTTTTACTAGTCGCCAGTGCAATCGTGATAAGTTAGATGATGTACTTTGAAAACATTGTTTTCCAGGACCTTGCTCTTAAGAGAATAAGCTTTGAACATTTATAAGGGTTTCTTATTGAGATTTAAGCTATGGGATAGCATTTTGTGTTGCTACATTGTATTTCGAAACACCAATTAATGCCTCATCAGGTTTACAATCATGTTTACAGAGGCAAATATAGTAAACTCATCTAATAAAATGATATATATTATATATGTTAGAGAGATTTTGATTCTATTGTATAACAGGATCACAATTATGGGTTAGATATTATGAATAATTTTGCTATATTGGAATGTTAGACTGATTGTATAAACGCATAGATCCTGGAATGCTACTTAATAATAGATACTATTTTAGTAACTGTATGTAAATTTGTCATGCCAATGAGTATAATGTATAGAATAATAGTACTATTGTACGTCCAACTCACCTGACGAGTATCAAAACCATCAGATACATGTTCGGAGTCACCACCATGGAGCTGCTGGTCGCCTTTTCGTCGATCATCGCCCATGTTACGGTCCATCTCGTCGAAAACATGGACACCTTCTTCAGGCACTGGCACACTGTTGTTGATGGACACTGGCACACTGTCGCTGATGGGCACTGGCTCTGTATCCTCGCTCTGAGCCACTGACTCCTCTAGCTTGCTCTTGGCAAAGAAACGTGAGATCGTATTCCACATTCAATGATCACAGCATCCGCAATGGGAGAAAAGAGCATACATACAGACTGGTCCTTTTTCTTGTCATATCAATGGTAGGACTTGACACAAAATTGTTTGCAATTTGTCTTCTCGACTACAAGGATGAGAAAACTATTCCAGCACTATCCTCTTCGTAATGACACTAAAGCACAATCCAGTTCAAAAAAGGAAATTCCTGTAGAATCACTATGTACAATGAAAACTGTTTGACTATTGACATTTATTAAATAGACAGGTTAGACAGCTCTCGCATTGCCAGTCTTACTTCACATTTAACAGTTTGTTTTGAAAGAGATCTTTATTTGTTTTGTCGTAACCGAGCGACAGGTTGGAAGTCTGACATACATATTCGCGAGAAGGTACGACCTTGTTACATTGCAAAGAAAAACAAAATACACTAAGCACATTCCTGGACTAGACTGAGGTTATCCTAAAGAAGTTCACCACTAATCATTAAACGAACCACCATTACTACCACTTTTTTTTAGTATAACGGGAATTAAATATTGTCTACAGCTCACAGAAGAATATAGAATCAAATAAACCAAAAGACATTAACCATGTCGAGAACAAGTAGAATGCATGGAATGTCAAAAAAGACAAGAAAATATTTCCTACTACCACAACGTAAAATAACCAAAGTGTCCTAAGTAAGGTAACGAACATATCGACCTACCGAATTGCCAATTTAACATTCAAACGTTTAAAAACCATGCGAAATCTTAAACAATCTCAAATGCGACTATTTTTATCAACATCGCCTTAAAGTACATGTCACGATACGATACATGGAACACACAGCAAGCGATATTCGGTCTGCCTATCGATTTTCACCTAGTTCTCAGAAAATATCTCACCAGCTATCCAAAGAAGCTGACAAGGACCAACATTCTTTTTATCAACCGAAAATAATCCTCAACGTCTACCGTAATGCGAAACAAAGTTATAAAAACACCGAACTAGAAATGTTAAAGCGCAGCAGTTTCTGCCACAGAAAAGTAACATGAATGAATAATTATAAAATAAGAATCCTATAACAAAACCATATCTTTGCAGAAATACTACATCGGACAGCAAGTCTCTCTACGTTAAAGGGCGTACCTCTGGCGAGTCTCCTTGAATAGAAAGAGAACGACACTGATTATTCATATCCCATCAAGGGACAACTACCATCTCAGATTTAATAAATGACAACTTATATGTCTGCCAAACCATAAGAATCGCAACGGTTACGACTGACAGGAAGTAACATAAAGTAAAATAATAGATAGAAGATAGAAAATGCACACAAAAGGATCAGCAGCACTATATACCGTCACAGCACAGAGGTATCACACTTGGCACTAGAAAACGACGTATAGATTCACCAGGTCGCGATATTACGGCCGTTTCACGGTCCTCGCGACTCCTTAAGATACTTCACGATTCTTTATTCCTCTAGAGCATCACCTTTTATGCGCGTATACAGCGTAGCGTTCGTCAGCGTGAAAAACCTACGCCTCTCAAATATCTCATGTTCACGGCACGTTCGCCGACGACCATCGCGAAAACGTTCATCCGTACTTCTCGGTGGTGCTGCTGCTGCCGTTTAATCGATGAATCGCTCTTGCGATACCTCGTTCCTTGATGCCGCAACGATATTTCGAGTCGACCTCAGTAAAAAAAAAGACACTCGGGACAACATCTCGCGGTCGCCATTGCGACTTTTTACGTTGGTCCAAAGAAGAACGTCAGTGCTGCCATCTGTCGGACATGTTTGAAGTGCACGACTGACGGTTACTGTAGTTTTATCATACGAGACAAAGTCTGGTGAGTTCCTAACGGCTTTCCTTTTGTTTTTCAAAATTATATAAATACCCGAACGAAATCGTGCAATCATTAATTGTTGCACCGAGTTAATTGTGACTATTCAGTGGTTTTTCACGTTACAATCTTTATTCAACGTATTTACAAGGATATATGTACACTGTCATTACAAAAGTTGCGTTAGTGTTAACCACCGACTATAGAATTTGATATTTTAACAAAACTGTATAGTACCACATTCGCGCTGCATTCATACTGTTTCTCTAGCTAAAACTGATATAACATACTTGTGCCTGAAACGCGTGAGCTCCTCTGCGACAACGAGAAGAACGCGTCTCGAATATAATATAGTCGAATCAAAAATTTCTCATGTTATAAAAATATGACTTATTATATACTCGATCCTCAATAAGTCCCGTTACGATACGATAAGATCCTCCATTATCAATTTCGTACAGACGATGTATCAGTTATTATTGTCGCCGGCGCTTTACTCGCCTGGAGTATTTGTAATCGTCGCATAAACCCTGTTTCGTAAATTCTACTCCTAGCGTGCCTCCGTTACAAATTAAATAGATCATTCATTTATATTATCTACGATTAAATAACAGTTAATGACAACCCTGTCTCCGGATAAGATGGCGACGGAGACGGCGATATAACGTTAAAAATAACGCAAGCATTAAAACAACTATAACCTCAGCCAATATTACACGCAAAGTGTTAAACCCGATTGGCGAATAAAAATGCACACGTTAAATACGTCTAATTAGAAATGGCACAAGAAATTCGTACTTCCAATAACAAAATGCCGTCAATTTCAAAGTCCCTGCATGTAGCACCGACATTTTCAAATCTTCAGGATATCAGGCTCCTATCGATAGGTACGTACAAAACGTATCTATACATATAGATACATCCATAACTCCATTTTCAAAATTTTTAAAATACATTCCTATTCGAACGCTCGTCAATCAGTGACAGCCACAACTCTTAACGACCATATTTTTGTACTTCTTAAGAATGACGTTGCTCTCATCGAGGAAGTAGAGAACGGATATCGCTGATAATTTTGTAGGAGCACAGCAGGGCTTGGGAACTTTGCCTGGACTGACAAGATGTACCAGAGTCTGTACGATGGCATGATTAGTTGCATTCATGTGAGCATTCAATGGGAAGTTGCATTCGCCGCTGCAGTAATATGCGTCATAGCCATCAGGCGCTATAATCCAGTCCTGAAAGATAAATATTCATTAATTGAACCTGTCCGTGTGAGATACACCGATCTTCTTGATGAGCAACGAACAAGTTGAATATAATAATCTCAAAGACAAGACCTCACAGAAGAATATGGAATTTGGGTAGAATAACAAAACAACCAAAATTATCCAACATTCATTACCTGCCACTTGAGATCCTTGAAGCTTACATAGAGCGTCTGAATCTTGCAGGTCCTAGAGCTGTACTGGATGGCAGGATCTGTACAGCAAGAAAAAATGACAACAATACAACCAGAAGACAGCACGTAAGATATCCTAACCCTATCGATCATCAAATAACAAGACTCAATACCTGTGTATGGATTACTGCGATAATCCAAACTGGATGACTCGCTCTTCTTCCGTCTCCTGGCGTCGCGCTTCTGTCTCACCCTAGCTTCACGTATCCCGGAACTCTTGAAGAAGCCGACCATGAAGGGTTGTCTATCGGCGTCGCCACGTGAGCCAACGATACCAATGTCCTCCGGTCGCATTTCATGCACTGCAAACAAATCAGGTCAGCCCATCAAAGAACAATAAATCTACGAGGCACAAAACATGACAAAGACAATATAAACGGCAACAAATATATACAATTGACAGGAGTAAAAAATTAATGGTAAACAGCTCATAGGCACGCCAGTCACCGTACATAATTATCCTCTTACATAGTGTATATAAATATGCTTATGTTTATTAGAACGGCCTGTCTCCTGTCGCGTGGGATTATTTATAGCCAACCTTCATGAATATTAACTATTTAAGAATCCCATTGCCCCGTAGAGGGAAACAGAGTCAGGAACGTACGAAATGGCATACGTAGAAAGAGAGAGAAAGAAAGGAAAAGAAAAAAAAAGGAAACTGGACTCGTTGCTAGCTGTCAAGCCGTTCACTTCGCAATATATGTAAGCGACGAGCGGCCCTGGTTGAAAACCACGCACACCCTGTAATTACATATCGTCAGGCGAGAGAAAAAGAATCTCGTCATAATATATTACACTTTCATACA
Organism: Trachelus stipa; assembly: GCA_036026315.1. Lineage (NCBI taxonomy): Eukaryota > Metazoa > Arthropoda > Insecta > Hymenoptera > Cephidae > Trachelus > Trachelus stipa. Next base: position 81,882 of record JAYRCB010000133.1, read on the forward strand.
TTAATATATATCCCATTACATAAGTCCGCTGTTACAATACAAACAAGGAGTAAGACTAGTTTCCCTCTGATCTCTGTATCCTCCGTGCTTTATTATCATCATACCTATATGTATGTTGCCATGGAAATCTCAACAAAGACAAAAGTGCCAACGATTATTACCCAGCATTCCTGCATCGCAATTGTACAGCAGCAGTGCACAGGTTATGGTACTGATGAATGAAAAGAGCTTGTGCAGTGCATCAACAATTTGCCCACAGGTTACCCTGGTCACAGATGCGGACACGCAGATGCATCTTCTCGCTGGAATTATCTATTCCAGGATCGGTCGTTCATGCAAAACGATCGTACGGGTTGGCGCTGTTGCGAATCGTCGAGTTTGAGAAAGCTAGTAAATTGGCCGGGAGGAATGTACATTTGCTGTGATTGCGGACACCTGCTTCTGCACTTTGTCCAAGTGCACTCGAGACTGAGTATTGGGAATGCACCGGTGCACGCCGTGCAGGTATCGCTTTATATATCAGAATATTATGCGCGGATTCCGTGCGAAATAATGATCAGTGTAAACTGCAGTTTTTAATCGCTTCGTATATTCAAATACGGACGTGTAAAGTATATGATAAAAAAAAATGTGCGTTTCGTTAAATAATCGCGACGCGAAGTGGCAGTGCGAGTTAATATATTTATATGTGTATATATATACATAAATGATCATATGATATTATATACATATATAAGGCATGTAGCTGCGATCTTGCGTTTTATATTGAATGATCAAAGGTAAACCGGTTGTCCGGAGAGGACAGGAGAGAGGCTCTGTGAGAGGAAGGAAGGTAAAGAGAGAGAGAGAGAGAGAGAGAGAGAGAGAGAGAGAGAGAGAGAGAGAGAGAGAGAGGAGAGAGTAGAGCTTATAACGTTGCATGAGAGAAAAAGAGAGATCGAGAACGAGAGAAATCCATGAGGGGAAGCGCGAAGGGAGAGGAGAGACGCAAGCAACAAAATAGTCTAGGCGCGGCAAACAACAAACTACGCGCACGCGTAGAATCGCAATGCGCATGCGCAGTTAATAATATATCTAGATTCTTGAGTATCTCGAAAGACTATTTCGTTATACGCAATAACAATAAGTTCTCTGGCTTGTCGCGAGACTCTATAATAATAACTTATTTATAAAGAAATCTCATCGCTAATTAATAAATCATCCAATCGACACCTTTTGACGTTCCTGATCTACAATTTTCTATGCTCCCGTGTACGCTATGATATATCATACAAAGCCTATTGTATACAGATGAGACGGACGTGTGAGATAATTTTCTTTTTTTAAGACAATCATTCTCCACGATTCCCATGAAACGTTTCAATCCCACGAGGGTACCTGGAGATCGTCTACGAGCGTCCATACCGTCCATCCCATGGGATATTGGCCCTGTAGATGACCCAGTCCTTTAGGAACAGTAGAGGATCGTTCGTTATCGTCGTAGATTTAATCTGGCAGGCTACCGCATTCCCGGGTTGAAATGTACGACATTCTACGGGTTGTCCACGGGCGGTTAACAGTAATAAAAATCGCCGATCTCTTCCATATACTGTAACTCCAAGAGAAGGGGCAACAGGTGTAGTCGGTCTTATCTTTCAGATCGGATCCATCCGCAGCATCTTCCTTAGAGCGTAGCTACCAGGCCTAGAAGACTAGGAGGACCTCATCTTGGATTCGGTGGCAGAATTCGATTCAGGTGCGTCCTTATCCTACAATCTCGGTTTCTGACCTTCCTCCTTTGCTTCCTCACTCGTCTATCCCACTTTTGCCCCCTCTTTTCCCATATCCTTCTCTTCCGTCTTCCACTCCTCCTCCACCTCTTCTTCTTCTTCTTTTCTCATTCCTCCTCTTCCTCTATCCTCACTCGTTCCTCCTTACCCGATCCCACGCACGCACGTCTCCTGGGTATAGGAAGACAAGACGACGCCACTTCTTGCCCTCTCGTGGATGATGTATTCGTAAATCTAGCGAAGTATTTGAACGCAGCTCGAACGCGTGACACATAAAAAAAATTTACAATACAAAATATTACTCCTTTTGCCACAAGAATACCATACGACACTAATCACGGTTATACCTTACCCATTTTCATCAATCGATATCAGCTGCCTCGTACGTTCAATCTATACATACAATCAAAGTCCCAAGTCACCCATAATCATTTAATATGATCTTCCCAACAGGATCTCTTCTCCGTCGTCTCAATCTACCTCCAACTTCACTTGCACCATTCCGCATCGCATCAACCGTTGATCGTATCCTTCACTAGTTGAGAATACGTCCAATCGTATGTGTGACGAAGAGTGCTTTTCAGCATGGGAGTGAGAGCCAGGAACAGGTGTACTGGCCAGAGAGCATATATATCCGAAGAGCAGCATCGAAAGCCAGGTGTACAAGAAACGCCGGGAATCTACCGCGTCGAACTTCTGACCCCGAAGCGTTTATTAGCCACGAGCTATTGCTCAACGGCATATATATATATATCTTCTCATGCATATAGGTATCTACATAAGAACGCTTGGGATCTCTTATATGCACGTTAAAGGCATAGGTAGGTAAGCGCGTGTCTTGGCTTATACATTCCCATAGTCAAGGGCCAGAAGCTAGGCAACTTTATCTTCATTCTTTATGGGGGTCTAACCATGGCGACCAGTGTCCTCCTTCATTCTGTAGGTAGAACACACCGACGACGAGTCCAGTTAAATTTTCTTCTTTTTCCTCCTCGCAGGGATTCTCACTTTTGACTTTTTATCCTTTCCTCTTCACAGTCATCCGACGAATATAGAAAATTCAATTACACTGATTAACATTGTAATTACTTTATTTATAACCTTGGGCACTAACGCTCGGTGAAATTATATTGTCTTCGCTCGGTCTACTTACTTTATGGTTACCATATTTTTTGCCTGCAGATATCTTTATCGCGCGCGAAGGCTTTCTGGCAATTTTATCAAAGGTCAGATGTGACGTGGTCATTGTGGAATTTAGGAAAGCGTCTTCGCAGCTTTGCGATTGGATATTCAGAACGTTGGCTAGGAGAAGACATCTACATCCTCTTTGTAGATGATCTTCGCGACTGGTGTATATTATTGTACAGGTATGGACGGATGGCTTCTTTGAGGAATCCAGTAGAAATATTCAATCGTCTGTATCATTCGCTGTGTCGAATTCTTCGACGAAACTACAGGACCTACCCAGTACGTTACGTACGTTACCTCAAGTACGATTATATACACAGACTGCTGAGGTCGAGTCGAGCTAAATTTAGAAATCGATCCCAATGATCTTCGCCACGTATGGTTCATGTAAACCAATCTTGATATTCCAAATATTCGATCCTGAACACATTGCCAGGTACCAGAGCTGGTACCAATATTAATTTCTAATAAATAAAACCATTGAAAGTCGGATACTAACCTGAACGATCTGCAGGATGAACGGAAAGATAAAGTCCACGATTACCATCGGGATTGTTCACCCAATGTTGAAGAGGTTCACTGACATTCAACGTCAACCATCCTTCGTGTCCGGTGGTTGTGTTCACGGAATCCACATATTGTAATTCTCGTTCCCTAAAAAAATATAATGATAAGAAAAAAAAACGTAAAATCAAACCTTAATATCGAATGTAAAAAATTCAAAGATAAACAAGATTTAAATTTCTTATGCAATATCAATCTAGCACGTGATCTATCCCAGGCATTGAGTAATAATTTTCTACATCCAACCAGACACTCCCCAGTGAATAATGAGTAACCGTAGAACAATTCTCACCTGACTCAAGATCTGGGATGCATTCTGATGCTGAGGATCCACGTGATGCCAATAAGAATTAAAATGTGTATATAAATTCTAGACAATGGTTACTCTCTGTTATGGTGCCTGTATTACATTCTATGGACTGACGTCTGTGTTATTCTAGATATATCTATACTCTGTCAGTACTCGGATTCTACAGTCAGGATGCTGCGAACGATGTACGTAAAGTTGTCATCGGGTCTGTTCTTGGCCTTATGACTTTTTGACACGATGAAATTCAGGATTCTTCGTTTAGAACGAGCATACGGTATGCGTCATGCTTTTGACAGAAGACGCGCGCGTGCGTAAGTGCGTAGGCTAAATAATGCCCGAGTTCTGGTGAGCATGCGACTAATGACGTCCCCTTGGCTAATTTACCTCAATTTACGGAATAGCGTTTCCTGCCGGACACGGACCCGATCCCCCTAGTACGACGTCAGGTCGTAGTACGCGCGTACCCAAGAAAGAAGAGTTTACCGCCAGAGACAATTTAGTGTATAAAATTAGAGTGAAAAAATAATTCCCTATACATAAGACAATAATGGTAACAGGGATTGTGGGGACCTGGCTCGACCCTGAGGTATAGCATCCTGGAACTCACAGGTAGAACAAATACCTGGCATTTCTCAGGGAACTAAGGACCGCCTAATTAGGGACACAATGACGATGTCAAAACTACGGGCGAGGCTAATTTTCGAAAAATTCGAAATTGGCCCCCTTACACCCACCAGTGCTCAGGAGTACCGTTTTCTCCTTGTGCCTTATGGGAATATGGAGTCAGCTGCCATTTTCATGTCTAACCATAGGTTGTGCAAGGTTAAAATTGTTTCATGGGATAATTTCTTTAGTTCTTGGAATCCTTAAAAAAAATTTTTTTACAAAAAAAAAGATTGTCTTGGCTATTAGAAAACTAAAATACTCAGACCCCTGATCTTTAGTTTCACATGGATTTCCTTTTTTTAACTAGTTCAACCAAACTCTCCTTGTTTTCATATATTTTTGAAAGGTCTTCATGAAGAACTGAAAAATCCAAATCAGCCTATATTTAAGTACGAGGAAGGTCGTTCCCATGCACAGCTGTTTATATCACGATGTAAGCAATAAGACTTCTAGAAATTCTAAATTCCAACAGAGTCATAACTGAAAGCACCTATATCAAATCCACCACTACGATAAAGCCTCACTTACTTTTAATAGCACAAGATTCCGCGTAATTCGCCAAACCATTCGAATCCGCCACAAATAGCTAGAGACTCAAACTCTTAATCTTGATTTTAGGCCTAGACGCACTTAGAGTAGCTGACGAACGCGGTCCAACTTACCAAAGAGACAGAAAATTCCCAGGACTCTTCGACTGATAAGAAAACAAACATCGATCACTGATAAATATTAAAAGGATTGAATTGATCATCCAGCATCTCAACCAAGACCAAACCTGACTAACCGAAAACCTTTAAAGCTTATCGCAAGAGCCTTTCTCCATGATATGACACATCCGATAACCTAACCTAACAAAATAAACCAATATACTAAGTTATCCTCACCCATCCTCAGTGCGTAGAACGCGATAAGCCGTTATCATATAAGATCCACGATTTCGATGGTTCTTGATATCTGAACTCTGATACAGCCTTAACTCAGCGCCGATTATGTGTTCACCAGGAGGCACTTCCGACACGTCGAACCAGAGTCTCTTTCCACGTTCGTGCCTGACACCAGCCACGTGGTGATCTGAAACCAAAAAAAATAATACCACGTGTATAAACATCCACAAACCTTATCATTAAGTCACGAAACAAAGGAAAACAAGTCATGATCGATGACTGATACGTGATCGGTAGCTCTCACGTACGTCAACCCATTTAAGGCGTGTGGAGAGATTGAACACGGCGATTTGACCAAAACGTGACGGGCGTTCACGACCAGGCAAACCAGCCTTTAAATCAAAGAAAAGTTCAATCGCTTTGCCACGTAAAATAATTTGTCTTAATGCCAGAGCAAAGATCACTGTATATACACAAAGGAAAAAAAATGTGTCAAAAATGAAAAAAATAATCCATCGAGAATGATCGATAAAAAAATATTAATTAATAAAAAAACCGTCTCGTAATAGTGGATCAGAAACGAGATAAAAAAAATGATAATATACAAACACGATCAAACCCTGTTAACAGACTCCATTATATCCATCCAACCAACTGGATTAATACAGCCCTCTAATCTTCCCACCATAAATGAAACGTATAACGAGCCGTGGACAATTCGCAGCGTGAAATCATCCTTTTTTAAAAGCACCTGTATCCTTCGGGCCTTAAGGCCCCGTGACTACCACCACCAGCGGACCAAACTCTATGTCTTCCTCTTAAGCGAGGGGTAAGTATGTAGTAAAAGTTTGACAGTGTCTACCCTGAGATAACTTGGAGTATATAGAAAGTCCTCTCCTAGTACAAGTATCTAGGTACACATATATGCATATACGCACACACAAAAAGACAGGTACATGCCTATAGTACGTACACCGTAGTTCCTTCTCAAATCCTGCAGGTCCCATGAGCTCCCAGGAGGCTAAGTAATGCCTAATGTTCCCGGGGGATAAGGGCATAAAAATTTGTTTTGTTTTTTCGGACGGCCGCATTCCAACGGCACCTGATTGCCACGAGCGAGAGCGGAACCCCACTCGGGGTGGTCCGAATAGCTTGGGACGATCCTGGGGCCCCCGATGCTCTTGCTCACCGGAGAGCCAGAAGAAGAAGAGGAGTAGAGTTTTGTTTTTTACTCCCTTCCTATACGGTCTCATACCATATACCTCCCATAAGATATACCTCCCTCACAGAACCCTCTCTATACTGTATACACAGAGGAGGATACTCCAGTGACGTATATATACGCTCTTACAGGTCCACAAATACAGACTCCATTGGAAACAGTCTCTTCTTAGCTGATCTTCTCATCTTCGTTACTCCTCGTGGGTACCACCCTCCCTAGAAGCTGGGACCCCCGTGAGAAGGCTGCTGGAGGGGGAAGAACGAGTGAGAGAGAGAGAGAGAGAGAAAAAGGAGAAACAAAAAAAAGAAGAAGAAGGAAATGCGCCCGCGGCGAACGCGCGGGCCCCCAAGTTGAGACATTTTTACCTGGGATAGGGTACCATGGCCTGACTCCACGGGAAAGAGAGATATTGACTCATCTCTCTATCCTCCTGGTACTTCTTCTTCTTCTTAAACCTTCCTCCTCGTACTCCTGGGAACTGAGGGACCCACCCGGTGAAACTTTCTGGTAATATATGGACCGCGCTCTGGTACTCACGTTTGTACAACTGTCCGGACTGTGAATAGATTCTTAGATGGATAGATAAACGAATGGATGGCTTTCGTTGAGTAATATATATATATATATGTATTCACTATGGGTGGCACAGTTGGTACCCATGCAAACTAGGGAATCTAATAGAATTTGGCAAAATAGCTCAATTTTAATATTCCCGGCTACATTGATGGTCTTCAATAACTTCTTAACCTCAAATATTTTTCCCTCTCACTGAATCGCCATGTTCAACATTTGTCATTTCTGCCGCAACCGTGTCGGACTGATATAAACTGTCGAATAAAAATATTTAGACGTTTAACCCAATTTTCGTTTTTCCCCTATACTTTGCCTAGGGATTTGTCACGTTTACTAACTAGATCGGCGTGGACCTAGATACCTGCGCGACCTTCCGTCGCGTATGCATTGCGCAATTGTAAATACTCATACCAGGAAGAGCATTCTCAGACGAGCAGGAGTCAACTGATCGGAATAACAATGTATACAAGCTTTAAAGAAAACAATGTCGATACACTCGAGATAAGGAAAGCAGAAGCCTATCTTCTTTCAATCGCTTACGATCAGTATCGACCAGCTGGGATCACGGTAAGTCATACCAAAAGATTTCGTCGAAATTCGCACAGACGATGGTCATAAATTGCACATGCTGTATACTCGGCCAATCAATTAACTCTCGTTGGGCATGGTAGGCACACGTAATAGCGATTTAATTTATGTCCGTTTTTATCGAACGGCAGAGTTCCCAGTACTGGGTTGGGTACATGTCGAATAAGTTATGGTTATAGGTATTAATTTATATGCATGCCGCACGGCATAACACACATCCGAGCCTAGAACGTTCTCGCTTGTAAGGAAAAAAAAAACAAAACCCAAGAGGTGGAGGAAGAAGAAGAAGAAGAGGTAAAGGAGATATAAAGTGAGACGAAGCTGCGGAGAAAATAAAAAGGGTGAAGAAAAGAAATGAGATGCGAGTATACGTATGTGTATATATATATATATATACACATATAAGAACATGAATTTCTTAGAAGACGAGTCACACTTCTTGCGCATTGATTCAGGAACTGTATAATAAATTGTCATTATTTTTCTTTTGCTAATTTATACATTTTTCACTATAGGCTAGTAATGACTGTACCTTCTTCGCGGAGCTGAGAGGTAACTGGCCCAAAAGGACCCAAGAACCTGGCACGCCGTTACTACAGGCGCCATTGTAAAATCCTTTGTGAGACATGAGAAATGAGAAAATCATTAGCCCGGGGCACTTTTACATAGAGATTAGTAAATGGAAGTAAGTGTACGTTTCTATGATTCTTCCTTGGCGCGTTGTATATACGGCTGTTGATATTGATGTTTATTTTCCTTCCTCATTATGTGACAAGAAAAAAGTTAACTGATTTTTCCATATTTCCTTGAGATTTCTTGTTGCTGCACTCAGTAGTCTGCACGTACACTATTCTTTGGACTGATGCATCAAAAGGTACTTTAAGTGCAGATTTGTTTCTACAGAGAATTGCAGTGTATGGCGACTTAAAATAAAAATCATAACAACCAGTGATTATGGCGTCGCAAGAGGAAGCTTACAGAGAGTCATTGTAAAGATACGCGCCACTTTCATTAATACCGTACATCAATTACACAGAGTCGTATAAAGATACGTGCTGTGCGTGTCGGCCTTGCGACAGGTCATATCGTTCATTGGAAACCCGCGAAAGCATCATTCATTGACAGCGAAACAAGAGGAGCCATAGAAAAGAGTCTCTTGGAAATACGCATACATAAATGATTCGAGTGAGATTGAATCATCGATCTTCGTGTTAGAATCGGCAAGTAAAAAGAGGTGGAAGAAAATGCAAAAACAAAGAAAAAATCATATTGAGCAATGGTAACAGGTAAACAAGTGGTAAACAACGTAAATATAAACGTGGATCACTCACTATGCGCCGCAAACGACATGATGACATCGCTCTGGTCGATGGCCCTGAGATCCTGGCCAGTGAGGTCGAACTCTCCGGACGTCTGGGTGTGCAGGGTGACCGGTTTTTCCTCATCCTCGCCAAGAGTATTCTTGTAGATATCCAAGAGGAACTTGGGTGCTGATCTCTTGACTTGAGGCACCTTACCACCACTGTTCCTGGGTCTGTCTGGTAGTCCAAGAAGATTGAGTATTTCATGCTCCACTTCGCGCTTTTCACGCTGGGTAACAACCCTGTGAACGACTGTCTGATCGAGGCCATTATCCACGTAGAGTCCACTGAGCCGTTGACCATCGGTCAGGGTGAGTAGCTGCCCGACAAGGAGTACGAGAAACAAACGTGGACTCCAGGAAGTAAACGTGGAGTAAGAAGTCGAGGAAGTGGAAGCTGAATAGGAGGAAGACGTTGACACGTGTACCGGGATACGCAGGTCCATCCCGCTCTTAGAAACCATCTCTTATGAACTTCCTCCCCAAGTTTGGCACTTGTTTACTTCTATTCTCAGAGTCTTACGCTTACTTTTTTATTTCTTCTTTCCTATATGAGATTTTCTTACTATTCCTTTTTTTCTTCCCTCTCTCAGATGTCTTTGCTACACCGCAACCACCTCGGGGCGGAAGACTCCCTGGAAAGTCGTCCTCGTTGCGATGAGTGTCCCCGGTATTGCCGCCGGTGCCGCCCGGTTCCGTCCACCACTGACTAACTACTCGGTGACCACTGCGGGTCTGCAATGCCAGTGCGAGTCTGTTTGTCTGGCCCGATCGCCCATACCTACACCTCTGTACAGTTCCTCACGAGGCCTCACCACCGCCTCCCAGGACCGTACCAAGCGAACCTTGTTACCCATCCTCTTCGAACGTGCGCACCTTGTGCAATCCCATTTTTCTAACACTTCATCATAATATTTATAGTCCACATTAGTTTCCTTTATTCCATATTCAGTTCCATGTCTTACAGCAGTCCCATATTCATTTACTTAATATAAATTTCACAATCAGTCCTTGCGCTTCTGTATACCATTGCTTTTGACATCTGAAAACATTAATACCATAAATACCAAACAATAATCTGTATACATTTTTTATTAAATAGATTAGCCAATGTTTCATACCTTTTTTTCAAAACACATTGTAGTATTCATATTGTTGTAGTTCTCTACATTGCTATACCTACCATGATTTATAGTGACTAAAAGTAGAAAAATTGTATTCATCATTTTCTGCGCCGTTTCCTATCAATGGATTTTTCCAGAAGGAACAGAATTCATCTATTTTCGTTTTACGCTGTGCTACAACGTATAACAGAGTTGCAATAGTCTCGTTGAAGATGCGGATAACATCCCGGGTACCTTCCTGAACGAAAACGGGCGTCTGCCAGTTCGTTCGTTTGTTTTGATATTGGATATCCTGACAATTGAGGGAAGTTCTACGTCGACTGTAAGGAAGCGAAGGTGAGATCGTATCCTCGTTTTATGTAATCCGAGCGTCAACTTTCATTTTGTCAAGAGCCTCTGGGTCGTGCGCGTTATACCAATAGTATATATACATAAAGTAGACACAATATTACAGCCTGAGAAAAAATAGAGAGACAGTCAGATAATACTGCGCGGTGACTTATGACGTGTCCCAAAAAAAAATTAGACCGAACAGGAGCGCTGTACGTTGCAAAATGTCTAACTGAAGAATCATTCCAGTATTGTTTCAGTGCCCCTGCAATACTGCCACCCGAATTCACCGCGTTCAGCTACGTCCCTGGGGCATAGAGATAGGACCGCCCCTGCCGAAGAGGTAGGCGTACACCGTTTCTGCTCTAAAGTGGCGCAAACGACCAGGGCTGGTGAACATAACTACCGTGCGACGAAGAAGTTCCTCCCCACGTAGTGATAGACGATGATCTACGACACATGAAACACAACACAGATCAGAATTCATTGTGGTATCAGGTGTGATTAGTTAAGAAATGAATTTTAAATTTCATTGACTCTATTGATACAGACTCCAGACCGAGGCAGGATGCTGATAACATTTTCTAATTTTTTTTCCTTTAATTTGAATACGGTGAAAGGCGCGCTGAAAAAAGGTGTCATTAATTATTTTCAAAATGCATGTTTATACGGCGTTGACCAGGATGTTATGGTGAAAGTGAATCGGACTGTCGTATTGGTAACCTGGGTGGAATTCGATGCACCGTGTGGAACCCGGATAAAGAGGAAAAAAAGGCAATTGCCAAGGAGCATGGTATAAAGTGCGTTCTTGGTTCTGATAAAATGCCTAAGATGGACGTATGGAAGGAGGATGAGTAAACTAATAAAAAATGGTGATCGTAGAACGGTTTGGTAAATTGGAAAAAATCCTAGTAACTTGTGTGAGAATAAAAAAAGAATTTTAATAATTAATGAGACTAAGAAGATGAAGTAAAAGAAAGTCAGGTCGTTCTACAGCCCTGGTCGACTGGCATCATCGCGTAGCTACCCAGGACTCTAGAGGAAGAGAAGACAGACAGATAGGCAGCCAAGCAGGCGTGCTCGCGCGCGCATGGGCCAAGATAATAAATAAAATAAATAGAGGATGTATATAGGAGGTAAATAAATAAATAAAAGAAAAATTCACAGAGCAGATCAGTGGGGATGAGATACGGAGTTGAAGGAGGAGCAAATTCTCTTGGTCGGAACGAGAATCTTGCCTGGAGAAAATAAAGAATCGAATAAGAGAATAAGAGAGAGATAGAGGGATAGAGAGAAGATACTGATAAGTATATGTACATGTGTGTGATATGCGCGCGCGTTCTACGTGATCTCTGTTTGCCTTGATTTCTTAGTGGGGCCCGGCTGGCTCTCTCTGTTGGCCAAGTCGGTGCCAGGGAGTCTACCGATACCAGCTGTGCACCGGTAGACTGCTTGCCTCTGGCACTCGCGCCGGTCGGGACCCTGGGACCGGTTATACTTGACCCAGCGGTTTATACTCGCACACGGGAGACCGGATCGGACCGCTACCGAAACACCAGGCCGCCCCGATCCTGATGCCGATGCAGTCGTCTCGACACCTTTATTTCTATTTTCAATTCCACTTTTTTATCTTTATTTTTACATACAAAGAACTTAACGACCTCTTTGTCGAACCTTCCCGGGGGGTTCCCCGTTCAAATAAAATCAAACGGGATAGTCCTGTCTTGCGGTATGGTCTAACTTATTTATTAAGGTAATTCATGTAGTGTCAGATACGTATATTAAATATAATTAGAAATGTAGGAATTTCTATTAAATTCTTCTATATTTCTTTATCCAGTATTTACATGTAATGTATGTAGTAAGAATGTTATCTGTGGAATTTTTTGGGTTATTAGTTTGTTAATGGATATTCATATTTTTCATTAGACGAATAGAGATAGATTATTACGTAATGAATAAAATATTCTTATCGCTTGTAAGGAGCCGTGTGAATGATCCCAAGGGTCCATTCATCGTTTTGTTCATACAGAATATAACAGGAAGAGTCAAAGCCCTCAAAGGGTGTAGGGATTTCTTGAGGGAAGTTAACAGCAAGCTGTTAATAGTATGTGAGGATCCTGTACAAACATAATCAAACGAAAGGCAAGTTTGCCCACTTGAAAAGGACAAATAAACAGACGAGCTCTCTCGAGGATTTTTTCAATGTGAAAAATATTTATCCAACCTCTCTATAAGATGGGAGCATTCCTTTAGGGTAGATTAATTGAGAGTATAATAAACAATGACTTCGAACCTTGTTCGTAGCTGGATGGTATTGGATAGGATACATGGTGACTTGAATGTAAAAATGGCATTTAACCGGGAACGTTAAAACTTCATTCTTATGATAAAATAAAAAGTATTTAAGATTATTTACAAAGATCAGGAATAGCATTGTCATACATGACACAATAGATCAATGGTATTCTGTTTAAGAATAGTATTCTGTCATTCGTATTGTTATTGTCAGTTTTTACTTCACATATTTTTCCATAAATTTACGATGAAACTCGCTTCTCAGAGAGTCGTTTATAAAGACATCCTGCTTCTTCTTTGGCTCAGAACGCGCACAATTTTTGAAGACAACGTCATCATCCCATCTTCTTCTGACCTTCATGTCAGTGCGAGTACTCTGGGAAGAATAATTCAGTAAAGGATTTCCAGAGAGAATGTTCTCCATCCTTATTCTTTCCTCTTCTTGTTTCTTTTCCATGTCCTGTTATATCAAATATCAAGAGAGTTACAATATATTCAGAAATTCTATAACACTGTCATGTTCTAAATGTATAACATACTCTTTTTGCTTGATCTGCTGCTCGTTCTTTCTTGATTCTTTCTAGCTCCGCAAAGATTGCAGCACTATCATCATCTTCACTGTCTGAATCTGATTCATCTTCGTCAAGAGGATCATCAGCATCCAAGCTGGCCGCAGGAACTTGATCCAATTTCTGTCTTTTGGAACTCGGTGGCAAAGCTTCTCTGGCAATTTCAATCATGCGTCTATTAGAGGATTTGTCCTTCTCTCGCTCACGCTCTTCCAATTCCTTACGGAAATCACGGTTGCGGAGTTCCTCAATAGTTCCCTGACCATGTTCACTATACAAAAGAGAATGTTCATCATAAAGAAGTATAGGTTATGTTACGTATTTTCATAAATATATACTTCCAAATATCAAACGCATACATATAAATAGTAATTAACAAAAATATTCGTATCGGCGACTATTTAATAAGTATCTTACCGATATTTTAACTTTGTATGCGAAGGTAAATCGCGACTACTATATTGTTTTGATATAGCACTCAAATCTTTTTCACCACGTCCTTGTCCTCCACGGGCTGGTTCGAATGTTGGCCTCGCTGCGGTCGTCATTTTTGACTTGGATAATTTTATTCAAAGAAATATACACCTGTTTACAGCAAAATATATTTATACTGTTTTCAATCAAATTTTATGCTTCTCTTCGCTGAGTATAGTTTGCACTCTCTAACTGTTCACAGCTGTGTCCTTTCTTTTTCCTTATTGGTCGGATTTGCTGCGCGTCCTTCTCCAGCGCCATCTATAATCTTATCAAAGAATTTCATAAGATACAATACTTTTACACGGAAATGTTCTTCCATGTGTAATCAATTTTCAATATGTAATCACACAATTTTCAAGAAAATATATATATTTTCTCTAAGGAAATCATATAATGTATAAAATACAAACGTTTGATTATGAGAATATTTAATGGTATATTGTTAACGCTACTGATTTTTTGTAACAATCATGCGTCACGAGTAGCGCGGTTTCTTTTCAAAATTATATTTGCAGACTATAAATAAATAAGAGATATAATAAAAAAGTTACAATGTTTTGGCATTTAGCATTTTTTATTTTTAATGTATAAAAGGCCATTGGACACATACAGTACTTTCAATGATAATATAAATCTAACTACAAAGTACTGTTTCAATTAATTGTGAAAATAATTACAAATCAGTCAGATTTACAAATAAAACGTCTATGTAAGTAATAAAATAAATGATTAAGTATAAGAGAAATACATATCTCAGCCTATAGAGTTTATAATACGAGGGTGGATTGATAAGTTTCCGGCCTGACCAAGAAATGGCGCCACTAGGCCTACCTGAAGGTGACA